>JASAUF010000450.1:0-278470 GCA_030180095.1 Magnolia changhungtana | reverse complement strand
AATCGGGTTCGGGATCGGGTTTAGGTTTGGGTTTTCAAGTTAGGGTTTAGGTTTAGGTCGAGTTGAGATTAGAGGGTTTAGGTCATAAGTTTTGGTTTAGGTTAAGGTTATAGGTGTAGGTTTAGGTTTAGGTTAAGGTTTTGGTTGAGGTTTAGGTTAAGGTTTAGGTTTAGGAAATGAGAATAGGTAAAAGTTTAGGTTTAGGAAATCGGGTTCGGGATCGGGTTTAGGTTTGGGTTTTCAAGTTAGGGTTTAGGTTTAGGTTAGGGAGTTGAGATTAGGATTAGGTGTAGGTGTAGGTTTAGGGATTTGAGAATAGGTTAAGGTTTAGGTTTAGGTTTAGGTTTAAGGAATAGAGAATAGGTTAAGGTTTAGGTTTAGGAAATCGAGTTCGGGTTCTGGATCGGGTTTATGTTTGGGTTTTATGTCATAGGTTTTGGTTTAGGTTAAGGTTATAGGTTTAGGTTTTGGTTTAGGTTAAGGTTTTGGTTAAGGTTTAGGTTATAAGCTATAGGTTTAGGGAATTGAGAATAGGTAAAGGTTTATGTTTAGGAAATCGGGTTCGGGTTCGGGATCGGGTTTATGTTTGGGTTTTCAAGTTAGGGATTAGGTTTAGGTTAGGGATTTGAGATTAGGATTAGGTGTAGGCGTAGGTTTAGGGATTTGAGAATAGGTTTAGGTTTAGGTTAAGGTTTTGGTTTAGGGAATTGAGAATAGGTTTAGGTTTAGGTTTAGGTTAAGGTTTTGGTTAAGGTTTTGGTTATAAGCTATAGGTTTAGGGAATTGAGAATAGGTAAAGGTTTAGGTTTAGGAAATCGGGTTTGGGTTCGGGATCAAGTTTATGTTTAGGTTTTAGGTCATAGGTTTAGGTTTAGGTTAGGTTATAGGTTTAGGTTTGGGTTTAGGTTAAGGTTTTGGTTAAGGTTTAGGTTATAAGCTATAGGTTTAGGGAATTGAGAATAGGTAAAGGTTTAGGTTTAGGAAATCGGGTTCGGGATCGGGTTTATGTTTGGGTTTTCAAGTTAGGGTTTAGGTTTAGGTTAGGGAGTTGAGATTAGGATTAGGTGTAGGTGTAGGTTTACGGATTTGAGAATAGGTTTAGGTTTACGTTATGGTTTTAGTTTAGGGAATTGAGAATAGGTAAAGGTTTAGGTTTAGGAAATCGAGTTGGGGTTCGGGATCGGGTTTATGTTTAGGTTTTAGGTCATAGGTTTTGGTTTAGGTTAGGTTACAGGTTTAGGTTTGGGTTTAGGTTAAGGTTTAGGTTAAGGTTTAGGTTATAAGCTATAGGTTTAGGGAATTGAGAATAGGTAAAGGTTTAAGTTTAGGAAATCGGGTTCGGGTTTGGGATCGGGTTTATGTTTGGGTTTTCAAGTTAGGGATTAGGTTTAGGTTAGGGAGTTGAGATTAGGATTAGGTGTAGGTGTAGGTTCAGGGATTTGAGAATAGGTTAAGGTTTAGGTTTATGTTTAGGTTTAAGGAATTGAGAATAGGTTAAGGTTTAGGTTTAGGAAATCGGGTTCGGGTTCGGGATCGGGTTTATGTTTGGGTTTTAGGTCATAGGTTTAGGTTTAGGTTAAGGTTATAGGTTTAGGTTTATGTTTAGGTTAAGGTTTTGGTTATAAGCTATAGGTTTAGGGAATTGAGAATAGGTAAAGGTTTAGGTTTAGGAAATCGGGTTCGGGTTCGGGATCGGGTTTATGTTTGGGTTTTAGGTCATAGGTTTTGGTTTAGGTTAAGGTTATAGGTTTAGGTTTGGGTTTAGGTTAAGGTTTTGGTTAAGGTTTAGGTTATAAGCTATAGGTTTAGGGAATTGAGAATAGGTAAAGGTTTAGGTTTAGGAAATCGGGTTCGGGTTCGGGATCGGGTTTATGTTTGGGTTTTCAAGTTAGGGTTTAGGTTTAGGTTAGGGAGTTGAGATTAGGATTAGGTGTAGGTGTAGGTTTAGGGATTTGAGAATAGGTTTAGGTTTAGGTTAAGGTTTTAGTTTAGGGAATTAAGAATAGGTAAAGGTTTAGGTTTAGGAAATCAGGTTCGGGTTCGGGATCGGGGTTATGTGTGGGTTTTAGGTCATAGGTGTTGGTTTTGGTTAAGGTTATAGGTTTAGGTTTAGGTTTAGGTTAAGGTTTTGGTTAAGTTTTAGGTTATAAGCTATAGGTTTAGGGAATTGAGAATAGGTAAAGGTTTAGGTTTAGGAAATCGGGTTCGGGTTCGGGATCGGGTTTATGTTTGGATTTTAGGTCATAGGTTTTGGTTTAGATTAAGGTTATAGGTTTAGGTTTGGGTTTAGGTTAAGGTTTTGGTTAAGGTTTAGGTTATAAGCTATAGGTTTAGGGAATTGAGAATAGGTAAAGGTTTAGGTTTAGGAAATCGGGTTCGGGTTCGGGATCGGGTTTATGTTTGGGTTTTAGGTCATAGATTTTGGTTTAGGTTAAGGTTATAGATTTAGGTTTGGGTTTAGGTTAAGGTTTTGGTTAAGGTTTAGGTTATGAGCTATAGGTTTAGGGAATTGAGAATAGGTAAAGGTTTAGGTTTAGAGAAATCGGGTTCGGGTTCGGGATCGGGTTTATGTTTGGGTTTTCAAGTTAGGGTTTATGTTTAGGTTAGGGAGTTGAGATTAGGATTACGTGTTGGTGTAGGTTTAGGGATTTGAGAATAGGTTTAGGTTTAGGTTAAGGTTTTGTTCTAGGGAATTGAGAATAGGTAAAGGTTTAGGTTTAGGAAATCGGGTTCGGGTTCGGGATCGGGTTTATGTTTGGGTTTTAGGTCATAGGTTTTGGTTTAGGTTAAGGTTATAGGTTTAGGTTTGGGTTTAGGTTAAGGTTTTGGTTAAGGTTTAGGTTATAAGCTATAGGTTTAGGGAATTGAGAATAGGTAAAGGTTTAGGTTTAGGAAATCGGGTTTGGGTTCGGGATCGGGTTTATGTTTGGGTTTTTAAGTTTAGGTTTAGGTTTAGGTTAGGGAGTTGAGATTAGATTAGGTGTAGGTTTAGGTTTGGGGATTTGAGAATACATTTAGGTTTTAGGTTTCGTGTTATAGGTTAAGGTTTAGGTTAAGTTATAAGTTTAGGTTATAGGTTAAGGGTTTAGGTCATAAGTTTTGGTTTAGGTTAAGGTTATAGGTGTAGGTTTAGGTTTAGGTTAAGTTTTGGTTGAGGTTTAGGTTAAGGTTTAGGTTTAGGGAAATGAGAATAGGTAAAAGTTTAGGTTTAGGAAATCGGGTTCGGGATCGGGTTTAGGTTTGGGTTTTCAAGTTAGGGTTTAGGTTTAGGTCGGGAGTTGAGATTAGAATTAGGTGTAGGTGTAGGTTTAGGGATTTGAGAATAGGTTAAGGTTAAGGTTTAGGTTTAGGTTTAGGGAATTGAGAATTGAGAATAGGTTAAGGTTTAGGTTTAGAAATTGGGTTCGGGTTCGGATCGGGTTTATGTTTGGGTTTTAGGTCATAGGTTTTGGTTTAGGTTAAGGTTATAGGTTTAGGCTTGGGTTTAGGTTAAGGTTTTGGTTAAGGTTTAGGTTATAAGCTATAGGTTTAGGGAATTGAGAATAGGTAAAGGTTTAGGTTTAGGAAATCGGGTTCGGGTTCGGGATCGGGTTTATGTTTGGGTTTTAGGTCATAGGTTTTGGTTTAGGTTAAGGTTATAGGTTTAGGTTTGGGTTTAGGTTAAGGTTTTGGTTAAGGTTTAGGTTATGAGCTATAGGTTTAGGGAATTGAGAATAGGTAAAGGTTAATTTAGGTTTAGGAAATCGGGTTCGGGTTCGGGATCGGGTTTATGTTTGGGTTTTCAAGTTAGGGTTTAGGTTTAGGTTAGGAGTTGAGATTAGGATTAGGTGTAGGTGTAGGTTTAGGGATTTGAGAATAGGTTTAGGTTTAGGTTAAGGTTTTGGTTTAAGGAATTTAGAATAGGTAAAGGTTTAGGTTTAGGAAATCGGGTTCGGGTTCGGGTTCGGGATTGGGTTTATGTGTGGGTTTTAGGTCATAGGTTTTGGTTTAGGTTAAGGTTATAGGTTTAGGTTTGGGTTTAGGTTAAGGTTTTGGTTAAGGTTTAGGTTATAAGCTATAGGTTTAGGGAATTGAGAATAGGTAAAGGTTTAGGTTTAGGAAATCGGGTTCGGGTTCGGGATCGGGTTTATGTTTGGGTTTTAGGTCATAGGTTTTGGTTTAGGTTAAGGTTATAGGTTTAGGTTTGGGTTTAGGTTAAGGTTTTGGTTAAGTTTTAGGTTATAAGCTATAGGTTTAGGGAATTGAGAATAGGTAAAGGTTTAGGTCTAGGAAATCAGGTTCGGGTTCGGGATCGGGTTTATGTTTGGGTTTTAGGTCATAGGTTTTGGTTTAGGTTAAGGTTATAGGTTTAGGTTATGAGCTATAGGTTTAGGGAATTGAGAATAGGTAAAGGTTTAGGTTTAGAAAATCGGGGTCCTGGGTTCGGATCCGGTTTATGTTTGGGTTTTCAAGTTAGGGTTTAGGTTTAGGTTAGGAGTTGAGATTAGGATTAGGTGTAGGTGTAGGTTTAGGGATTTGAGAATAGGTTTAGGTTTAGGTTAAGGTTTTGGTTTAGGAATTAAGAATAGGTAAAGGTTTAGGTTTAGGAAATCGGGTTCGGGTTCGGGATTGGGTTTATGTGTGGGTTTTAGGTCATAGGTTTTGGTTTAGGTTAAGGTTATAGGTTTAGGTTTGGGTTTAGGTTAAGGTTTTGGTTAAGGTTTAGGTTATAAGCTATAGGTTTAGGGAATTGAGAATAGGTAAAGGTTTAGGTTTAGAAATCGGGTTTGGGTTTGGGATCGGGTTTATGTTTGGGTTTTAGGTCATAGGTTTTGGTTTAGGTTAAGGTTATAGGTTTAGGTTTGGGTTTAGGTTAAGGATTTGAGAATAGTTTTAGGTTATAAATAGGTTTAGGTTGGGTTATAGGTTAAGGTTTACTGATTTGAGTTAAGGTTATAGGTTTAGGTTTAGGTTTTAGGTTTAGGTTAAGGTCTAGGGATTTGAGTTTAGGTTATAGGTTTAGATTAGGTTATAGGTTTAGGTTTAGGTTTAGGTTTAGGTTTAGGTTTAAGTTATAGGCTTAGGTTATAGGTTAATTATATGCTTAGGTTATGGTTTAGGAATTCAGGTTCGAGTTCAGGTTTGGATTCGGGTTTAGGTTATAGGTTTTGGGATTTGAGAATAGTTTTAGGTTATGAGTATAGGTTTAGGTTGGGTTATAGGTTAAGGTTTAAGGATTTGAGTTAAGCTTATAGGTTTAGGTTTAGGTTTAGGTTATAGGTTTAGGTTTAGGGAATTGAGTTTAGGTTATAGGTTTAGGGAAAGGTTAGGTTAGGGTTATAGGTTTTGGGATTTGGGAATAGTTTTAGATTATAAGTATAGGTTTAGGTTATGTTATAGGTTAAGGTTTAAGGATTTGAGAATAGTTTTAGGTTATAAGGTTATAGGTTTGGATATAGGCTTAAGTTATAAGTTATAGGTTAAGGTCTAGGGATTTGAGTAAGGTTGTAGGTTTAGGTTTAGGGATTTTCTAGTATTATCTACTATTGAACCTAGTATTATCTACTACATACTAGTAACATACAACCAATATGGGGCACCATACCATAAGCTACAAGAATTTCATGTCCCCCTAAACAAGGTATCCTCCATTAATAACATATATATATATATAGTATAAGTTTTTTATTTTCATGTACATTCTCAAATACATTCATCACCCATCCAAGAAAATTGAAACAAGTATTGTCAATCTATGACTAACAATTGAAAAGGAAAATCATGCCTCTTATCTTACCGACCGACTTATGTTTCTTTTCACCTTTGTAACTCTCATATTTGTTGCAGCTGCTAGTTCACCATCAGTAGTCTCCCTAACCAAATCTTTGTGCAATCCCTCCATTTGAAGTAGTGGCTGAAGTTACAAGAAGTATGACTAATTAGTCTTTCCATGTTTTGAAAGAAATCAAATTCTTTATTTTTGGTTGCAAGTCTACTTATAATTATCATTGGCTCTTAATCTATTTATAATGAAAATCTTAAATATCACCCAATAGTGCTCCTTTGATAAATGTCCTGTTTGGAACAAATAATTTCTGTAAAACTCTTTTATGTTTTTTCAATCCATCTTTCATTTTGTTCTTAATAAGAAAATCCATATTTACTAATATTCCCATTTTTTCTATTTTTCAAAAGAATGAGTTCAGTTAAAATTTACTAATAAGAAAATCCATATTTCCACTGTTGAAACCTTCCTAGGGTCTAAAGTAATTTTTATTTGTCATCCAACCTGTTAATATGATCACAAAGACATGGATGAAGAGAAAGCACAAACATCAGCTTGATCCAAAACTTCTTTGGCCTCCAAAAAATTTTCAATGGTAGATGTTCAATCAAACTGTTTCCTGTGCTGTAATACTTTCATATTCTCATACATGCCAAAGTTGGATTGATGTTGTGGAGATGTTTTCCTAATGGACGGTCCAGATGGGTGATGTGGAGGCCAACTGATCCAAATGCAAGTTGATATGTGGAAAGTTTTCCATGCACTTGTACCATGGGAAAATTTTCCATTTGAGATTGTAAGTCTATATCATGTACTTGACTCATTTGAACAGGTTCAAATGGCTATCTAACACCTTTTTTTCTAAAAATTAAAATAAAATCAGATATATAACAAAAAAAAAAAAAAAACAGGGAATATGCAAGTTCTAGTGTTCCTATTGCTAGAGCCTGATGCAATTTGAGATGAGATGTGTAGTTATACAATGATTTCATTTCCTCAAATATGAAAGTGAATCATAAACAAAGGAAATAAGCTCACCAAATTGTCGGATATGATGGACCTCACCATCAAGGGCTGTTCATAAAAAATTCTGGAATATCCTAGCTAGAGAACATCTTGGTATTTTTCTCTTTTCTTTTTCTTTTCTTTTCTTTTTTTAATGCTTTGGTTGTATTTTGTTTCTTCACCTATTTTTCGGCAACCTCATGAAAGGTTAGGATTTTAGAGATTGAGAAAATATGTGGATGCATGTAGCCATTACTTCTACACTATCTGGTGCTAAGTAAAGTACCTCGAGTCTGGCGATTTTAGAGATTGAGAAAAGTGTATACATAAGTCCAAGCAGGGATACACTATCTGGTGCCAAGTAAAATATCTTCTTTCATCCGAGCTTCCATGTTTTTCACCTGCATGAAGTCCAAGCAGGGATACATAAAGAAAATCCGTTGGCTTAATTATTTTTAATGTAATATACTAATAGGCATGTTTTTTTTTTTTTTTTTTTGTGTGTGTGTGTGTGTGTGTGGGTTTGAAGAAGTCTTATATTTCTTCTAGTGCAAGTTGGACAACCATTTGAGAAGGCCTGGACAAAGTCTTGCTCATCAGCTCCTTCGTTCTTGTGGTGCCTGCAAAACAAGAACTACCTTCTCAAATCAATCACCTTTTCAGGCACTTGCAGATCTTCCATTACAGTGATAGTGAGATGAATCTAAACCCAAAAATATCAACCATATCTTATTCAAAATTGAAGATGGTTTCACAGAACGTCTTCATTGTCTTCAGGGGACAAATACAAACACAAGTGTCCTTTTTTTAATTAGAAATCAAAGAGGATTTCATTAAAGAAAACTAAAACCAAAAATGCAGAACCTGGTAGACAGAGGGCCACTCACTGGACAAATATCCAAATCTCTTTCACCAGATTTCAATACCATCCTTTTGCGACATTTGTCTAGGCATCCAAGGATTACAATTTCTCTGAAACCTTTGACATTTATAGTAGTAGTCCTAGGCTCCTAGCCATAGAAGATATCCACTTAAATCAGTCTTAGATAGAGTAAACCAGAAGTAAATAATATGACGCATGACAACTGTTTAAAGTTCGGCACAAGTTAAGATGATTTATATTACAAGTCAATTGGATCCCAACATTAATTTGTTGGTAAAACCTAATTTGGGGGTATCATTGACTTGGAGGCATTTGATTATAGGCATTTGACATCATTCCTCCCAAGTAATTATAAGAAAAGATTGAAATTAAATTCAGATGAAAATATTATTTATATTACATTAATGCTACCAATAATCCTAGTGAAAGCATATCCATAAATCAAAAGATATGAATTATATGGTACATTCCCTTCAAAAAATATTATTATTCACCCAGTGTGAACATTGAGTACAAAAACCTGATCGAGAAAAAAACAGAAAAATAAAATAAAATAAAATGTCAATGCAATGACTAATATCTTGAAAACATCTGCAAGCCTATTTTATTTTATATTCAAACTTCTTCAATTTGCACCATTAGCCTGCTGACATTAATAGATCAACTAAAAAGAAAAACATGACAGCATAGTTTTGAAAAATTATAAAGCATGGGATGATGTGTTATGATTCTTCAACCCTGTAGTCGTTTTTAAGATGAGAAAAATGCAACCAAAGATGTAAGAAGTGTCTGAATCAAATTACAAATCCAAAAAACAAGATTTCTCTAGAAGAACAAACAAATCAACTCTCACCGCTTAAATACCTTAATCCAAGTTTTGACCACATTTAAATTTGTTATGCATATATATTGTTTTAAATATAGCCAGGTGTAGAATATAACTTGAATTATTTAAGCAAGCAAGCTATGGGCTGAAAATTTACCATGAGTAGAAGCAAAATCCTATAATCCTTTGTCCTTTGTCAAAATCCTTGTAGTGAATGAACAGGCACATGGATGTTTTCTTCCATAACAGCAGACAAACGAATTAATGAAATCTACAAAATCAATGAGCTCAACCAAGTCACGCTAGCCGACATTTCAACCATAGAGAATATCCAAACTTTAAAAAAAAAGTCCAAACTCAAACTCATTTCCCACTAACTTTCCAACAGATCATGAAATAATTGGTCTTACATTCATCTAACATCTAACATCCATACCATTCTATTTTTGTCATTTGGCCTACATTCATCTAACATCTCTAGTAGAGAAGAGGTACTTGAAATATTTCAAACCATAGGAGATGTCTACAAATATTCCCTTTTATTACAAGAATTAGCATTTCCACTCCAAGAATCGAGGTTTGGACAAAATGAGGATCCTGTTTCCCAAAACTGAGGCGAGACCACACCATATGAAACAATGCTTGATTGAATGCCCACCAAGAAAAATTCTCTAGGCTAAAGGAGTTTTGGATCAAGTTGACATTTGGGTTTTCCTTCATCCAGTGCAGTGTGACTAATCAACAGTGGATGGCAAACAACATTACAGTGGGCCTTAGGAAGTTTTTAATGGTCAACATTCAATCGCTACTGTCTCCTGTGGTGTGGTCTACCTCGACATGATGGAAGGAGAATGAGAGAGAGGAAGTGAGAGACGGAGAGAGGAAGTGAGAGACGAGAGAGAGGAGAGGGTGCGAGAGAGACAGACAGAGAGAGAGTCAGGGAGAGGGTGCGAGAGAGACAGCCATAGAGAGAGAGAGAGAGAGGCGAGAGAGACAACCATACAGAGAGGGAGAGAGAGAGAGAGGAGAGAGTGCGAATCGCATACCTTCCGATGCAGAATCACGCCCGAAATCACGCCCGAAATCAATGGAGATCGAGTTTTGGGGTTTCTTGAATCCGAAAATGAGAGCAAGAGAGGGGGGAAATGAGAGCTGGAATCGCGTTTTAGGGCTTCTGGAATCCGAAAATGAGAGGGAGAAAAGGGGGAAGAAATGACGCCCGGGAGTCTGAAATTGGGGATTTAAGACGCGCGCACGGTGTGCGTTTTACACCGTTTGGCCAGTGATGCTGGTCGGTGCTTGGTGGGCCCCACTATGATGTACGTGTTATATCCATACCGTACATCCATTTTGAAATATCATTTTAAGTCATCAGCCAAAGAATGAGCTAGATAAAAATCTGTAGTGGACCCCACCACAAAAAACAGCAGGGAGAGTGATTCCCACCATTGAAATTATCCTAATGCCCATCCATTATCTTTTGGGCCCACCGAGATGTGGTTCACAAATCCAGCCCGTACATTATGTGTGTGCCACTTGGATGAGGGGTCATACCAAGTTTTAGACGCATCCAAATTTTAGGTGGGACCCACCAAGTGATTTTATATGTTTTAGGCATGTCTTCACATGATTTTAGATGGTAGGCATGTGGTCGGTGTTCTGTGGGCCCCACCATGATGTATGTGTTTCATCCCTGCTGTCCATCTATTTTTCCCTTTCATTTTATGGTATGAGATAAAAAAAAATGAGGTATATCCCAATCTCAACTAGACCACATCCCAATCTCAACTGGACCACATTATAGGAAACAGTGTTGAATGAGCGTCGACCATTAAAAACCTTTTGGGGGCCATATAAAGTTTTGGATCAATCTGATATTTTTTTTTCCTTCATATGGGCCTGTATGACCTAATCAACAAATTGGATGTCAAATAAAAAGTACAGTGGGCCTTAGGAGGGTTTTAATGGTGGATATCCAATCACTATTGTTTTAATGAGGCAGATAAAAATCTGTAGTGGACCCCACCACAGAAATCTCAGGTGCACCACACCACATGAAATCAATAGTAATCGGATATCCATCATTAAAATCCCCCTAAGGCTTACTGTACTATTTATTTGACATCCAATATGTTGATTAGGTTTAGAGCTGTACACGAGTTGAGCCGAGTCGAGTATCGCACTACCCGTACTCGGCTCTTAATGCTTGAGTCCTGCTCGTACGCGGCTCTACTCGGGCATTGAGCATGGATTCGCTGCTCGTGCTCTACTCGACCAAGTACGAGTCGAGTACGAGCAGAAATCGAGTCTAGTCGAGTCCAAATTTTGGTGGATTTCAAAGGTTGGGGTGAGATAGAATTTATAGCATTTGGGTTAGCGTGGCGATCAAGTTAGGACTTTTTGGATGGAGTTCTCTTTACGTCCGTCATGAATGTAATCCAATGTTTGTTGCCACACACGGAGGCCCACATTCTGAAATGGTCCAGTGATTTGAATTGTCTATATCACTGCTACTACTACATATAAGGTATTCTACAATTTCCTGACAATGACCTTTGATTTTTAGATTTCAATGAGAGTCGTTGAAAGTTTCTTTTGATTGTTCTAAATTCATCTTCAGAAGATGATAGTCAGAATCAGTGTCTCAGAGAAATTTTCTTAAAGTAGCCCATGTAGCATAGTCAGATTTCATAACCGACCATGTAGCGAGTACCGAGCTTACTCTGCTCATGTGCAACTCTAATTAAGTCATATAGGGCCAGATGAAGGGGAAAAACAAAAATCAGCTTGATCCAAAACTTTTATGGTGATAAAAATGATATGTCATCCAATATTGTACTGTTTATATTTTTTAGATGTCTTCACATAGTTTTAGATGGTATGGCCCACCTGAGTTTCGTAACGAATAATTTTTTAGATATCTCATTAGCTAAAGGGGAGACATCAAATGCACGGTGTTGATGTTCGACACACATCGTGATGGGCCCATTTTACATGTCTGGTCCATTCACTCTATTCTACTGATCATTACCCTCAATTTGATTAGTTACTCGCCTCGATCATACTGTATATGAGAAAGATATTGGGCAAACAAGATTGATCAACAATTTGAGTGAATTTTGATTTAAACATCTGAAGTTATTTACTCTTTAATCTGGTCTGATCAGATTGTCCAAAAATGGATAAAGGTTGTTCATAATATCAAAAATATATGAATGAATAGAAAACACAAACATCATCTTGATCCAAAACTTCTATGGCCTCCAAGAAATTTTAAATGGTATAGGTTCAATCACACTATTTCCTGTGGTGTGGTCCACTTGAGCTTTGGATATGCTTCCTTTTTGTTCTTTAGACCTCAAATTATCTGTTAACATGGATGAATGGAGTGGATAAAATAAATAAATAACGGTGGACCCCACAGAGTTTACTCTGGTAAAGGTAACGAGTAACTCAAATGTAGTGGAGAAAGGTTTCCTTACAACATTTGTAATCATATATTGGGCCTGCCTAAATGTGATTCACATATCCAACCCACTCATTATGTATGTTCCACTTGGATGAGGGGTCAGACCAAGTTTCAACCGCATCCAAAACTCATGTGGGCCCCACCAAGTGCTTTTATATTTTTTAGGATGTCTTCACATAGTTTTAAATAGTATGGCTCACTTGAGTTTCGTTTACTGATGATTTTTGAGATATCTCATAACCTAAAGGGGACACATCAAATCCACGGTGTTGATGTTCGACACACATCATGATGGGGGCCACAAAACTTACTAACATTAATTCTTAGGTTCTCACGAGGTCAATAAGTTGGGTCACAATTTTAACTAGAATATTTGTCCCATTTTACATGTTTGGTCCATTCACTTTATTTTAATGATCAATATTCTCAATTTGACTAGTTACTCACCTCAATCAAGCTACATATGAGAAAGATATTGGGCATACAAGATTGATCAACAATTTCAGTGAAATTTGATTTAAACATCTGAAGTTATTTACTTTTCAATTTGAATTGATTAGATTGTCCAAAAATGATTAAAGGTTCAATTAGTGGATGTGCCCAATAATTTAGTAATTTTATTTTTCACAAATAAATTTAACATTTTTTTTTTCAAAATGTATATTTTTTTTTACTCTTTTAACTAAATATCATTTTTATTATAAAATATTTCAAAAATATTTAAAATACAAATTTTGAATTTTTATTTTCAAAATCTCAAAAATTTTCTCATATTTTTAATTCTTTCTCAAAAATTTCAAAATGCCGATTTTTTTCTTCAAAAGCATTATTTTGTTCTCAAATTTTTTTTTAAACATACTTAAAATTTCTAAACTTTTCAATATTCTTTTTCATGTGATATTACAAATCATTTAAATATTACCTTTTAATTATATATATAAAAAAGTTTTCATTCATATGATATAAAAACTATATATATATATATTTTACTGACAAAATTTTTTAAAAATTAAAACATTTTTACATTATTACCTGGCCCAAAAATGGGTTGGAAAAACATAGGGGCGGCGAGGATATTCAACACATCATCAAAATCTCACTTTTGTTATCTAACTTTTCAATTTTTATTGTCAAAATATAAAATTTAGTTTTTAAAAAATATATATATTTTTTTACAATTTGTTAATTTTTTCACAATTTTGTTTAATATTTTAAATTTTCTTTTTAAAAATATCATTTTTTAAATCTCACTTTTGTTATATAACTTTTAAATTTTTCTTGTCAAAATACAAAATCTAGTTTTCTTTTTTAAAATATATATTTTTTTACAATTTGTCAATTTTTTCACAATTTTGTTTAATTTTTAAAATTTTTCGTTTCAAAATATCATTTTTTTATCGAAACTTTTTTCTCAAAATTATCAACATTATTTCTTAATTTTTTTTTTTTTTGAAATTTAAATTTTTCGTAAATATTGGTAATTATTTTTCTAAGCTTCTCAGCTATTTTTTTTTCAAAATTCATTAGTTTTTTGAACTTGAGCATTAGAGACGGTCTTTGACAGGGCTATAAGACGGTTTAGGACCGTCTCTATTAGAGACGGTCCTAAGCCATCCCTATTAGAGACTGTCAAGGACCGTCTCTAATAGAGACAGTCCTAAACCGTCTCTAATAGAGACGGTCTTTGACAGTCTCTAATAGAGGCGGTCTTCGACAGGCTTATAAGACGGCTAAGGACCGTCTCTAATAGAGACGGTCTTTGACCGTCTTAGATTACAAGTAAAAGACGGTCATTGACCGTCTCTAATGCAGACAGCCAATGACCGTCTCAGATGACCACATATTAGACGGTCAGAGGCCGTCTCTATTAGAGACGGTTTAAGACCGTCTCATATGACCACATATAAGACGGTCAACGACCATCCTAAACGATTTGTGGACGTTCAACTTTGTAAGACAATATTAAGGACGGGTAGGGGTTGTCTAAAATTTTAGAGACGGTTTATGGCCGTCTCTAAAACGTCTTTAAACCAAGCAATTTTAGAGACGGTCCAGAACCGTCTCGAAATCTGTCATTTTTTTCCATTTTTCACGTAGTACTTGGAGCATTTGGTACCCCATGGGTGTGATTCATTCCAAACGGCAACTCCTCAATCTCACCTTCACTCATATTTTTCGTGAAGCTAATGCGGTAGCGGACGCGTTAGCCAGGTCAGCTAGTGATGGCAACCCCGACAGGATATACACGCACCCCTCCGACCTTCCTAGGATTAGCAGGGGGGCTTTAGTTTTGGACAATTCAGGTCTTGGCTCCCTGCGAAGGCACTAACCAATCTGTATATGGGTTGTTTTTAGCTGACTGCAGGCTGCCTATAATTCCCTTTTGTGTTTTGTTTTTGTAAGTCGACATGATAGGAGTGGTCCGTTTTCTTTTTGTTCGGACCCTCCCGAAAGCCTATACATGACTCAGTACTTCAATAGAACTCTTGTGGCACAAAAAAAATAAATAAATAAAAATAAATAAAAATAAAAATAAATTAGGAAAGGGGCTTGTGAGCTCAGTCATTAACTCCAATCGAAAAAGAGATATATTGTCTAGGACAGTTCCCAAACACTATATAAATCGGGAGATTAATATAATTTAAAAAAAAAAAGTATTCAATCTCCACTGCTTTCTATGGTGCGGTCCACTTGAGGTTTGGATCTGCCACATTTTTGGGTTCATGTATTAAAATGATTTTACCTCAATTCCAACAATCCATTTATTAAAATCTAAATCACAGAACCACGCATTCTATCACAACAACTTTCATCATTTAAATACCTATTGAGAAATGATACAGTGGGCTATATGAATGGAAACCTTCCCATGCACATGGTTGTACTTGGAATCGTTGAAATCCACATCAACTATCTGGACCGTCCATTAGGTCCAGCCCGCTCTTCATAGACAACCTTTAAAATATCATAATGGTCAGATGATTTAAACCATCCATTCAGTGGTTTATAGAGATCGATGGACAAGATTCCTCATTAAGATGAGCCACAGTAACGGATGTTTCAGACCATGTGATTGATGGGTTTTTTTGACTCGTTGTCCTTTCGCAACTAGTATGCGCAAAGTCCTTTCGCAACTAGGATGCGCAAGTCCTTTCGCAACTAGGATGCGGAAAGGAGTTTCCTAAAACTATAAAAAGGGGTCCCTAGGATTTTTCTACGTATATTGTGTTGATGAGAAAAATACAAGAGGGCTATCAAAGGTGAGAGAGAGGAGAGAGAGAGAGAGGAAGCTTATAGAAGGGAGGTTCTCGCTTTCGGGAGGTTTTTCTACTTTGCAATTTATGTCTCAGCGCTTCTATGTCCTCATAATCGGTTAGATCTCTTCGTTTTCTCTATTTCTCTTATTGTTCATCCACTCCTGCGTGAGTGAAGAAGGTTGTAAACATTCTACTTCATAGTGGATTGTTGATCTGAACGAGGTCCCGTGGTTTTTACCTCTTTGAGGGTTTTCCACGTAAAAATCTCTTGTGTGGTGTGTGATTGATGCATTGATTATTTTCATTGCTTTATTATCCATAATTCTGGTTTGTTCTGGAGGGCTAGATCCTAAGGTTTTGTGCAAGGCCCCTAACAAAGTGGTATCAGAGCTAAGTTCATTGAACGAGTAGGATCGGTTTGGAATTATGGAAGGTGGCTCAAGGATGATCAGCCTCAATGGTTCTAACTGGACCATATGGAAGGCTAAGATGGAGGACTTGCTTTATTGCAAGGATCTATATTCTCCAATCTCAGGCATATCAGCAAAATCCAAGGATATGACTGATGATGATTGGAAGAAGATGGACCGAAAGGCGGTTGGGTTTATTAGACAATGGTTGGATGATTCTGTGTTCCACCATGTGTCTACGGAAACCTCGTAGAAAAGCCTATGGCTAAAATTACAAGGGTCAGTATGAGAGGAAGACAATGTAGGTAATAAGATATTTCGATAAGGCGACTTGTAAATCTCAAGTTCAAGGATGGTGGTTACGTGGCCGAGCACATGAATGAGGTCAGTAATATAGTGAACCAACTCACCTCTATGAAGATGGTCCTGGATGATGAATTGCAGGCTTTACTATTGCTTAGTTCATTGCCTGACAGTTGGGAGACATTGGTGGTGTCTCTAAGTAACTCCGCGCTAGACGGAAAGATATCCATGGAACAGGTAACCAGTTGCCTCTTCAATGAGGAGACAAGGAGGAAGTCTCAGGGTCTACTCAGCAAGAGGCTCTTGTGACGCAGGAAGGGCGGGAAGGCCCAAGATAAATTAAGAGGCAAGTCGAGTAACAGAAAAGATATTAAATGCTGGAATTGTGGCAAGAAGGGCCACTACAAGCATGAATGTCGTGGTAAGAAAAACGACAAGAAAGGAAAAGGGAAGGAAGATGAATCTGATTCCACTGCAGTCACTTCAGATGGTGACATGGTAGTTATTCTTTCTACAGATCATGACGTATGTCTTAAGGCTACGAGTCAGGGCACCGACTGGGTGATAGACTCGGGAGCTTCTTTTCATGCGACTTCACGCATGGACTTCTTCACAAGCTACAAGTCAGGTGACTATGGGACTGTGAAGATGGGAAATTCTGGCGTATCAAAAATCGTGGGAGTTAGTGATATTTGTGTGAAGACCGATGTAGGCTGCACATTGGTTCTCAAGGAAGTGAGGCATATCCCAGACCTTCTCCTCAACTTGATGTCTACGGGAAGGCTGGATGATGATGGCTATGAAAGCCGGTTTGCTGGTGGGCAATGGAAGCTCATCAAGGGTTCGTTGATCGTGAGGAGAGGAAAGAAGTGTTGCACCCTGTACAAGGCAAGTGTCAGTATGTGCAAGAAGGGTGAGTTGAATGCAGCGGAAGATTCAGCTATTGACATGTGGCACAGGCGTCTAGGCCACATGAGTGAAAAAGGGCTTCAACTACTAGTGAGGAAGCAGTTCCTTCCAGACGTGACAGGTACACCTCTTAAAACCTGTCTTGATTGTTTATCAGGGAAACAACATAGAGTTTCATTTATTAAAACTGCTTCTCATGTTAATAAAGTGCATGCATTAGATTTGGTTTATTCTGATGTTTGTGGTCCTATGAGGACAAAAACCTTGGGTGGGGCATTGTATTTTGTCACTTTTATAGATGATGCAGCTAGGAGGGTTTGGGTTTATGCTTTGAAATCCAAGGACGAGGTCTTTGGTGTGTTTAAGTTGTTTCATGCTATGGTCGAGAGAGAGACAGGTAGACCATTGAAGTGCATCCGCACTGACAATGGTGGTGAATACATTGACGACTTTCACGAGTACTGCAAGTCCCAGGGTATACGACATGAACAGACGGTTCCCAAGACCCCCCAGCATAATGGTGTAGCTGAGCGAATGAATTGCACCATTGTTGAGAGAATCAGATGCATGTTATCCCATGCGAAGTTGCCCAAGACGTTCTGGGGAGAAGCAATGCGTACAGCGGTGTATTTGATAAATAGGTCTCCATCAGCCCCGTTGAATGGAGAAGTACCTGAGAAGGTGTGGACTGGACAGGATCCATCGTACAGTCATCTCAGGGTATTTGGATGCAGGGCATCCGTTCACGTACCAAAGGACGAGAGGTCCAAGCTCGATAAAAAGATCAGGCAGTGTGTGTTCTTAGGGTACGGTGATGAAAAATTTGGTTACAGGTTTTGGGATCCGACCGAGAAGAAGCTCGTCAGGAGCAGAGATGTGGTTTTCTTTGAAGATCGGTGTATCGAAGACATTGGTAAGCCGAGAAGAACCGGCCTAGGTCGGGTGAGCTAGAGGACATGGATCCGATTACTCCTCCCGTGGTGCCTGATGACGGGAGAGTACAAGAAGGTGCGAGAGGACAAGAGAGTTCCTTCAGAAGATGGACCAGGGGAGCAGCCCCCACTTGATCCACTGTTGAGCCACGGTGTGAGGAGGTCATCTAGTGGACAGACGGTACCGTCCAAGAGGTACTCGCCGCATGAGTACATTATGCTAACCGATGGGGGAGAGCCAGAAGATTATTCTGAGGCCCTAGCCGACGAGCATAAGGGGGAGTGGTTGAAAGCTATGCAAGAGGAGATGAAATCCTTGCATAAGAACCACACCTATGACATGGTGAAATTGCCTAAGGGCAAGAAAGCTCTGAGCAACAAGTGGGTGTTCAGAAAGAAGATTGAGCAGAAGAATTCACAAACGAGGTTCAAGGCCAGACTTGTGGTGAAAGGGTTTGGTCAGAGAAAAGGCATAGACTTCGAGGAGATATTCTCACCAGTGGTGAAGATGACATCCATACGGGTGTTGCTTGGGTTGGCGGCTAGCATGGATCTGGAGATAGAGCGCTTAGATGTTAAAACTGCCTTTCTCCATGGTGACCTGAAGAAGAGATCTACATGCACCAACCAGAGGGGTTCGAAGTCAAAGGCAAGGAGCATATAGTGTGTAGGCTGAGGAAGAGCTTGTATGGGCTGAAACAAGCTCCACGGCAATGGTACAAGAAGTTCGACTCATTTATGTTGAAACATGGGTATGACAGAATCGGAGGACCACTGTGTGTTCACGCGTTAAGTTCTCATATGGTGATTTCTTAGTTCTGCTATTATACGTTGATGACATGCTCATCATGGAAAAAGACATCAAGAAGATCGACAGGCTGAAACAGGAGTTGGGCAAGTCTTTTGCGATGAAAGACTTGGGCCCGACTAGACAGATCCTAGGAATGGAGATAACCCGTGATGAAGCAACAGGAAGCTCTAGCTGTCACAAGAGCGGTATATTGAGAAAGTCCTAGAGCGGTTCAATATGAATGCAAATGCCGCTTGGTCGATCTCCACTAGATGGTCACTTCAGATTGAGTGACGGTGCGGTGTCCCAAGACGAAGGCAGAAGTGGAAGAGATGTAGAAGATACCCTACGCGTCAGCGGTAGGAAGTTTGATGTATGCTATGGTGTGTACACGCCCAGACATAGCATATGCGGTTGGTGTTGTCAGCCGGTATCT
The DNA here is from genome assembly GCA_030180095.1 of Magnolia changhungtana. Taxonomy (NCBI): domain Eukaryota; kingdom Viridiplantae; phylum Streptophyta; class Magnoliopsida; order Magnoliales; family Magnoliaceae; genus Magnolia; species Magnolia changhungtana. The sequence continues at coordinate 259,486 of JASAUF010000450.1, read as the reverse complement.
TGCCAATCCTGGCAAAGAGCATTGGGCAGCGGTAAAATAGATACTACGGTATCTAAGAGGCTCATCCAAGTTGAGCCTATGCTATGGTGACGGTAAACCTGTGTTAGAGGGCTACACAGATGCAGATATGGCAGTGACATAGACTCCAGGAAGTCTACATCGGGGTTCATGTTCACATTTGCAGGGGGAGCGGTTTCTTGACAGAGCAAGTTACAGAAGGTCGTAGCATTGTCAACTACAGAAGCCGAGTACATTGCAGTCACAGAGGCATGTAAAGAGATGCTTTGGATGAAAAGGTTCCTACAGGAACTTAGCCTAAAGCAGGAGGAGCACGTGGTCTATTGCGATAGTCAGAGTGCTATACACTTGAGCAAGAATCCAAGTCATCATTCCAAGTCGAAGCACATAGAGATTCGGTATCACTGGATTAGGGATACTTTGGAACAGAAGGTGTTACAGCTTGAGAAGGTCCACACGGACAATAATGGGTCAGATATGATGACCAAGGCCTTACTTAAGGGCAAGTTTGAGGTTTGTAGAAACCTGGCTGGCTTAAAAAAGGTGAATCCCTCCTGGGTAAAAAAGGGGGAGATTTGATGGGTTTTTTTGACCCGTTGTCCTTTCGCAACTGGGATGCGCAAAGTTCTTTCGCAACTACGATGCGCAAGTCCTTTCGCAACTAGGATGCGCAAGTCCTTTCGCAACTAAGATGCGGAAAGGAGTTTCCTAAAACTATAAAAAGGGGTCCCTAGGATTTTTCTACGTATATTGTGTTGATGAGAAAAATACAAGAGGGCTATCAAAGGTGAGAGAGAGGAGAAAGAGAGAGAGAGAAGCTTATAGAAGGGAGGTTCTCGCTCGGGGAGGTTTTTCTACTTTGCAATTTATATCTCTCGCTTCTATGTCCTCATAATCGGTTAGATCTCTTCGTTTTCTCTATTTCTCTTATTGTTCATCCACTCCTGCGTGAGTGAAGAAGGTTGTAAACGTTCTACTTCATAGTGGATTGTTGATCTGGACGAGGTCCCGTGGTTTTTACCTCTTTGAGGGTTTTCCACGTAAAAATCTCGTGTGGTGTGTGATTGATGCATTGATTATTTTCATTGCTTTATTATCCATAATTCTGGTTTGTTCTGGAGGGCTAGATCCTAAGGTTTTGTGCAAGGCCCCCAACAGTGATAGCTTAGTGTTTTTTATTTTATTTTATTTTATTTTATTTTGATGAAAGAACATTAGACTAGATGTAATGGAATTAACTGCTTTGGAGATGTCGGTCAGTCGAAACATGAGTACAACAACAGCTAAAGAAGCAAGAATCACATCAATCAAAATGAATGAACCTTCTGATCAATAGAATGCAAGGCTGGAAGGTCAAGATCGGGCAGAGAAAAACGGGTCGAATGATAAACTGGATGCATCTACACATCTACTAAAGGTGAGTTGCATAGAATTGTTTATGTTTCTTTTTCTTAAAAAAAAAAACCAAAAAAAAAACCCTTTGGCCACTCAATCTAAGAATTGTAAAATGGACAGTTATTTAAATAACAATCTGGCATTTAAAGGGATAGGATCACTCTCCTTATAAGCCATGATAAAGCGGTAGAAAGAAGCATACCGGTATGAATGATGAGCTTTGTAAAAAGAGAGAGAAGGAAGATGGATTCTTCAATCAACAGGAGAAAGAAGCACTTTGGTCAGATAATGCTATCCGCTCAATCATCAGCTCCTTAAAAGTTGTAATATAACTGTAGAAAAAATAAATAAATACACATACTAGTTATCTACCTATCTGGAGTGTAACCTGTTAATCTCTTGTGAAAGAATAATAAAATTTCAAACTGTTCATTAGGTCCAACATACATTTCATGGGCTACCATGCAATGTCACACCAATTTGACACATATTAGCCATTTGATCCATGGCCTTTAATGTAGACATCAATATTGTTTATAAAAATATAAATCAAATCAACGGTACGATACATTTACTTAGTAGGGGCTATCATTTTTTATTTTTTATTTTTACACATGCGCACACACCCCACCCACTCATGCCGTATGGCCATAGTGGGATTTCACCACCTACCGATACTTGAACCCTTGACCGGCCGTAGTGGGATTTCACCACCTATGGATACTCGAACCCATGACCGGGTGTTGAAACTCCTAATAGTCAACCACCGGAGCAAGAGTAAGGATACATTAGTAAGTAGTAAGCAGTAAACGCCATCAAGGATTGCTTGTGTTTCTAAAGAATCAAACTTGAGAAGCCCATCCACTGTTATGTTTATTCTCCATCCAACCAGTTGGTAAGGTCACACGTACCTAAGTGAAGGGAAAACACAAATATCAACTTGATCGAAAACTTTCATGGTGAAAAGTTTTTAATGGTCAATCATCATTATTTCTTATGATGTTGTTCACATGAGATGTAGGTTTGGTTAATTTTTGGGCTCATGCACTAAAATTAACTGAAAAAATAGATGGACAACATAGATCCAAAATGAGCACATCAAGGCGGACCACAGCCAACTTTTGTCTCCGCCACGCTGGAGGGAGCTTCGCTACAATACCAAATCCGCATGTAAGCAAGAACGGGACTAGGTGAGTCGGTGGAGCCAGGCCATGACTACAGGGCCCACCTTGATATATGTGTTGCATATCCACACCGTTGATCAGTTTTGCTATCTCATTTTAGAGCACAGACCCAATCTCAGGAAAATCACACCACAGTAAACAGTGGTAATTGAACACCACTATTAAAAACTTCTTATAGGCCACAACATTGTTGGATCAAGCTTATACTTGTATTTTCCTTTTATCTAGATCTGTGTGACCTACTCAACAAGTTGGATGAAATCTAAACATTACAAAGTTTTTAATAGTAGGTATTCAATTCATCATTATTTTTCTATGTTATGGTCCACGTGAGATATTGATCTACCTCAATTTTAGACTCACGCCTTAAAATAATAAGAAAAAAATAGATGTACGGTGTATATAAAACATATACATTTTGGTGGGCCCATATTGCACTGATCAGCAGCTAGGTTAGTTGTGGCATGCGCGGTCAGCATGCAATCCACGCTCGGCAGCAGCGTTCCGGAGCCAAGGGTAATAGAAGGAAGATGGCTTCTAAAGTCATTCGGAGACTCAGAGGCATTATAAATGGGAGCGGATTAGGTGTGGCCCGTCCTCACCCGGCTGCAGTCCGGCCCTTATCATCTTGATGTATATATTTTGTATCCACACCGTCCATCTATTTTTCTATATTATTTTAGAGTATTAACCCAAAAATAAAACAGATCCAAATTTTAGAAGGACCCATGTCCTAGGAAACAGTGGTGATTGACCATTAAATACTTCTTGTGGGCCACAAAAGTTTTGGATATACTTAGCTTTTCTCTTCATACAGATTTTTTTAACCATATCAATAGGTTGGATGGCAAATAAACATTACAACACAAGACGGTGGGCCTTAAGAAGTTTTTAACGGTGGGGCACTCAATCACCACTGTTTCATATGACATGAGATTTTGATTAGTTTCATTTTTGGGCTCATAACTTAAAATGATCAGGCAAAAATGAATGAACAGTGTGGATACAAAATACATACATCAAGGTGGGCCCACAATAAGGGTCGCGCCATCTTATGGCAAGTCTGGGATACACCTACTCCACTCCCATATGGGAGCGGATTGCCTGTGATCAGGCCCAAGGTTGTGTGGGGTCCACAGAGATATATGTGACAAATCCACTCCATCCATCTATTTTTAAAGACCACGATAGTGCAGGCTTCCAAAAATCAGGCAGATCCAAGACTCAGGTAGGCCACATCAACAAAACAGTGAGAACAGCAACATCCACCATTGAAACCTTCCTACGGCTGATCATGATGTTTATATGTTATCCAAACAGTTCTTAGAATTATAAATAGGGTTGTCAATGGGCCGCGTAGTCCCAACGGTCCTTCGGGCTTAGCCAAATTGGGCTGGGTTTGGGGTTGTGTATTAGGCCCGACTGGTCGGGCTCAGGCTAAAATTAGAACCCTGATTGTAAACCGGGCCGGACTCGAACTTAGCACTCCGAAGCACATGAACCCGGCCCGGCCCGGCCTGATAGCTCTTTTCTAAACCTAATTTCTCCTTTTTCTTTCATTTTCCGGCCCCCTCTCTCTCTCTCACATGAGACGCACCAAAATATCATTTATCCACTGAGATACTCAAGGCTCAAGCTCGAGTGGACTCATGCCGGGCTTTGTGTAAATGTCTTGGGTCGGACTCAGGCTAGACTATTTTCAGCTGGTCACAGGCCCAGGCTTAGGCTTATTAGGTTCAGAATTACAGGCTAGGCTTGGATAGAGCTCGGCCCAGTCCTAACCCAGCTCATTGACAGCCCTAATTATAAACATTCAGATAAACTGTAGGAGAACATATTATCCTGATTTAAAAAAAAATAAAAATAAAAAAAAAACTTTTGTTACTGCCAGGCATTCAACCCTCAATGTTTTGTGTAATGCAGCCCACATCAGTTTTGGATCTGCATGATTTTTAGAATTCCGCCCTAATGTGGTCTTTCAAAATAGATGGGTGGAGTGAATTTGTCACTAACATCTCATGAGATAGAGATATATATATATAGGCAATCCACTCCCATAAGAAATGGCGGAGGCAGCATATAAAAAAAGTTTAACTTTTCAGTAGAAAAAAGAGAGACAAATGGAAAAGACTTTTTACTATAGAAAGAGAATATAAAGCACTTCTTACAAAAATAAATAAATAAATAATAAGACATATAAAGCACTTCTTAAAAGAGAGCCGCCCCATTTCATCATGGCATGAGCGAATGGACCCAGGTTGATGTATGTAGATTGTTCACTCAATAACCTAATACAATCTATGGGGTCCATTGTGATTTATGTGTATTGTCATGTTGTCTATTCATTTTATGAGCTTATTTTAAAGTATAAGCCCAAAATTGAAGCATATCCAAAGTTCGAGTGGACCGCATCATAGGAAACAATGGGGATAAAAAAAAATTCCATGATGGAAACCTTTTTAACACCCACTGTGATGTTTATTTGTCATCTAACTTGTTTATAAGGTCACACGGATATGGATGATGGGAAATTACAAATATCAACTTATCCAAGACTTTTGTGGCCCCTAAGAAGATATCAACAGTTCTGTGGCGTTGTCCACTTTAGCTTTGGGTATACTTCAATTCTGGTATAATGCCTGAAAATGAGTTGGAAAAACATATGGACGGCCTACCTAAGACACATACATCCACGCCATCTATCTAGTTTTTAGCTTATTTTAGGATGCCCAGCCCAAGTAGTTGATCCAAATCTCAGGTGGACCACACCATAGGGAAAATGGTGATTGAACACCTACCATTAAAAACTTCTTAGTGCCCACCATATGGTTTATTAGTCATCTGGCTAGTTGGTAAGGTCAAACATGCTTGGATGAAGGGAAAACACAAATGTTACCTAAATTTAAAACTTTTGTGGCTCAAAATCACCACTATTTAATACATTGACGACTTTGGACATATCGGATATTTGAAACATCAAACAACATCAGCTAAAGATGCAAGAACCACATCAATCAAATGATTGAACCTTGTGATCAATAGCATATAAGATTGGAAGGTCAAGATCAATCAAAGAAAACAGGTCCGATATCATAAGCTTGATGCATCTATTAAAGGGAATCTGCCTAGCTAGGATTGTTTATGTTTCAAAAAACCAACTTTGGTCAGACAGCATTGGTCACTCAATCTATCAATTGTAAAATGGATGATAATTTTTTATTATTTTTTTTTTTAAAAAGAAAAAATAGCATTCAAAGGATTAATACATCCCATCCCTAATAAGTCATGATAAAGCAATGGAAGAATACCAGAATAAATGGAGAGCTTGTAAACGGTAGAAGAAGGAAGATGGCTTCTGCAATCAGTTGGCCACTCAAGATTAGAAATGGAGGAGGCAACATATAAAGAACTAATTACTTAAGAATAAAAAAATGCATTTTAATTTTAAAGGTAACTCCGTCAAGGATTAAACCCTCGAATGCTTTTTAAATTATTTAGGGGGTGTTGGGATCCCAAGTTACTTAAGTAGCTTACATTCATTTCCACTTATTAAGTAAATAAAATATGTTTGGTAAACAACATATTTATCAGCCAAAAACTAGAAAAAACATGTTTGGCTTCCAAGATTATAGGTAATTATCCCTAAAGTTTGTTTGGTCCCCCTCACGTCCATCATCCATCATTTGGGGCCAACCTTTGATGTAGATCATCATTGAGTGGACCCCACCTTTGATGTGGGTTGTCCTTCATGCGGGGCCCACCATGGATGTGGGCCATTCATCATTAGGGACTAACCTTTTTTGTGCATGCATTGTTCATTATATATGTAGGGGCCATCTTTGATGTTTGTCATCCATCATGTGGGGCCCGCCATCAATGTTATTGTCCATCATATGGGGCCTACCTGCAATATCCACCAACCATCATATAAAGCCCAATTTTGATGTGTACTGTCATCATGTGGGCTACATCTTTGATGTGGCTTGTTCATCATGCGGAGCCCACCTTATATATGGGCTAGTCATCATTAGTGTTGACCTTTGATGTGGACCGTCTATTATATGGGGGCCATGTTGATATGAATCATCCATAATGTGAGGCTCAACATGATTAATTGTCTATCATGTGGAGTCCAACTTTGATGTGGATCATCCATCATGAATGAGTGTGTGTGTGTGTGTATTGTTAGCTTGTTAGTACACCCATCTCTCAGTTCACACTTCACTGTTAGCCACCCCCTCATGGGAATCGATACCAAGACCTATATATATATATATATATATATATATATATATATATATATATATATATATATATATATATAGTAAAAAATATCCTATGATTGCGTCTAATAATTGAAAGCTATGTGATTTTCTTAGTCAACCTGACTTTTTAGATGATGGCCAATTTGTAGTAGGCTTCACAAAAAGAACGGTCTAATTTGAGTTAATGCCGGAGACATGTGGGCTTAAATTGATGTGTGTATTTTATATCCGTGTCGTCTATCTGTTTTCCTATATCACTTTGGTCATAAGACAAAAACTAGAGAATATACAAATCTCATGTGGACTATACTACAGGAAACAATGGTGTTTAATGCCCTACTGCCCACCATAATGTTTTGATGATGTTTATTTGCCATTGAACCTGTTGGTAAGGTCACATAAACCTTGATGAAGGGAATAAACAAATATGAGCTTGATCAAAAAATGTGTGGCTTATTAATGGTCAATTCCCACTATTTCTTATGATATAGCCTGCCTAAGAATTGGATATTTTTATGGTCGAAAATGATTCGGTAAAATGGATGAATGGTGTGGATGTAGAATATATATACATCAAAGCACCCATGGAAAGGGCTGCACCTAATCTACTCTCAGCCTAGATAGATGGCTAGCAGGCTGAGCAATACAACACAGGACCAACGTCTCCCTTTACCATTCAACTTTGGCAGCCAACAGGTTGTCCACATCTCAACCACACATGTGGCCATCTTGGATTACATCTACGTGTACCATTAACATGGAGTGGATGAAAACTATATAATTGTGTTGAGGGAGTAGACTAGGTGTGGCCCTTATTGTAGGGCCCACCTTGATGTAGTTATTTTATATCCATACTTCCATCCATTTTGCTAGATTATTTTTGGGCATGAGCTTAAAAATAAAGAACATCCCATTCTCAAGTGGACAATTCTATAGAAAACAACGGTGAGTGGCTATTAATGGATCACAAAAGTTTATAACGAAGTTGATATTTGTTTTTCCCCTTCATTTAGGTTTGTATGACCTTATCAACAGGTTGGATAGCAAACAAACATTACGTAAACATTACAATGGGCCGTAGGAAGCTTTTAATAGTAGGGGATTTAATCACCGTTGTTTCCTATCAAATTGTCCACTTGAGACTTGGACCTTCTTCATTTTTGGGCTCAAGCACTAAAATGATTTGGCAAAAATAATGGACGACATGGATATGGAATTAAAGGTGTACACGAGTTGAGTCGAGCCGAGCTTTGCTCGCTGTAACGCCCTGAAAATCGGGGGTCGAGCGTAAACTCAACTCTCGAGTTCCAGAATATCACTTATGCAACAAAATAAATGATGATTGAATGTTGACTGTATTCGTGCATTGAACATGAGTGAGATTAAGCCAAAATAACATATCATACTCCAGAGACAGTTAAATTGCAAGCGGAAGACTGTGATAGACATATAAAATATATAAACTATGATGAGTCTCCAGAGTGTGATGATGTTACCAGGTTAATTAATTACAAGTACAATTCTAAAATATACCTAATGTGAGGATATGTAATGTCTTCTATACCAAGTACCATAGCCCCGTCAATACAATATCAGGTCTTCATAGACCTGCCAGAGAGATACAGATAGGAGAACTCCTCCTCATCACCATAGAAGTAGTCCGGTTCTACTTCATAAGCATTGCCATCACCTGAAACTCAACAAATCTGGTTGGTGTGTACAACACCGTCCCGTAACGTGGGAGTGAGTGATCAACTCAGTGGAACAGTAAAGTATAGGTTAACATGTTATCAACTCAGTCAAGCAGTAATGATAAAGCAGTACAATCAAACAATGCTAAGTACTCTTATTAATGCAAGTATGAAATGACATGATGAATGCCCTTGCCAAACCACCCTCATGCGACATCATCTTACGTTCGCGAATGCGTCCATCCCTCAGTGCTCCACATCTACCAGGCACATGCAGTGCGATGATGAGCATGATTACCGAGTAATTATTAGTTCATTTCAAACAAGAAAGATTGGGAAACTAAGGTACCTCCCTTGTATCATTCCCAAACATGATCCATTCTAGGGTCGTCAGTCCTAGTTAATCTCATACGATATTATGGTTTGAGAGGCGTAGCGAAGGCATCACAAAGGGATCATCACCCGTCAGCACGGATACAGATCTCACCGTATGCGGCTCAATTGCTAACCGTCAGCTCGAGTACAGGTCTCACCGTACTCGGCTCAATCACTAGCCGTCACTCAAGTACGGTCTCACCGTGCACTCCGGCTCGGCTCAACTCTACTCTAGTTGCCAGTGAAAGACTCGTCGCTAATCACACCTTGGAGTATACTCGAAGATACTACAGAGGACTCGTTGCTCCGTCAAAGACGAGTACGGTCTCACCGTACTCGGCTCTCGCCAGTAGTATCGACGGCTCGAATACGTGTGTCCTATACCACCGTATTCAGCTCACGAGTTTGGGTTGCTCAATGGTCACTACGGGGAGGCACATGGCCCCAGCATAGGCCGACAGCTCGGCCACGGTGTCCCATACCACCATGTCCGGCTCATGAGTCTTAGCGGATCGAGGTACCATGGTTAACGAGATTGTCACTGGTAAGTTTGGTACCCTAGGTTCAAGCAGTAGCATCCAAACATGGTGAACATACATTAGACAGATCGGGTTACTTGACGAGCTCGGCTAGCTAGAGCGCACAACAAGTTGAACGATATGAAATGCATAAGCACTTCGCGTGGCCAACCACTATCGCCAACCGAAGTACGACTCGGGTTCGTCGAACACATCTCATGTGGCAAATGAATCACAGCCACGAATTCAATCCTGGTACCGATTGTCTGGACTACAATTATAGCCCCAAACATGATAACTTGCAGATAGATAAAGCAGTAATGGATCAAGATTCAACTCATACAATCAAGGTATGGTATTATCCGTTTAGGGTCGCTGTGGTCATTGCAGACGCACTCGTTGCTCCGCTCCCCATCACCCATGACGGATCATACAACGTAAATATAAATTTAAACATATGCATTACATAGTTATAATCATAAAGCAGTTGAGCATGTTATGAATCACAACACAAGCATGAGTTTATACATGTTCAATTCCTAATCACACAACAATCCAAGGAGATCATACACATAGTTAAAAGAGGTTGAGAATCATATCTCAACACCCTTATACATTACAATTTGCTAACTACTACTCATTCAGACATTTCAAGAAACACTTAAACAAACATACATTAACATACATGACATATGTCGATCACATAAGCATTAGGCCAAATCCTTTCACTAGGGAGTTGCCCCAATCATAACACGCGTACACCCACGACGGATAGTCATGGCAAGCAGGAATCCAAGTTCCATATTCATTCACCATTTCCGCAAACACTTGGGCCACACATTTAGCATATATAGTGTATATTGGTCGTGGCGTGATTTAGGGAAAATCCTTTCGTCAAAAGGGTATCGCCAATACAACAATCATAAATCCATGACAATTAGTTATGGCGAGCACGAATGAGAATTCTATACTCATTCAGTCATTTTCACAAGCACTTAGAATACACTATTACAACATACATACATGTATGTTAGCAAAACATGTATTAGGGCTATCCTTTAGCCAAGTGAGTATTTTATCCATGTATAATATATTACTACAAAGAAATAATCATGATAAATACATCTCCAAAATTTATATGTATACAGTATTTTCTAAAATACGCATTTTCAACATACATAGAGTATACAAGCAAACATGTATTACGACGATTCCTTTCGCCAAATAAGTAATTTATCCATATATTATATAATCATACGACAAATAATCATGGCAAACACATTTCCAAAATATACATGTATACGGCACTCCTTACAATACAGTATTTCTACATACATAGTGTATATTGGTAAAACATGTATTTCAAATAATCCTTTCGCCATATAAGTATTTTATCCATATATCGTATATCCATACAACAAATAAATATGTCAAACACATTTCTAAAAAAAATACGTATACGGTATTTTATACGAATACCTAGAGTATGTGAAATTCCATATTCTTCAATTATAATCGAAACAGAAAACGGAAAGCACTTTGTACATGTGTAATTGCATGCAAATCATGAATCTATCATTAACTGACATTGAAAGCGTTGAAAACCATAACCTATACACCTAAAGTCCGCACCTTTTGTCGTAGAATCGCAACGGAATCAATAGGTTTGTCTAGCTTCCGTATACGGTAACTAGGCAACCTAGAGAAGGTAATAGGTTAGCTATTTCATAACCTACAACAATCAAATCCCCCAAACAGGTTAGGGTTTATTACCTAGAAATGACGCCGGAATCGCCAGGAAAGCGGCAAGAATGAGGTGGTTAAGCACCGATAGCAGCAGGGTAGAGCGGCGGGGAGATCTTCCCACAACTCCCACACATTCTCCTTCTTTTCCCTCTCTCAAATCCCAAATTCGTATGGCTGCCATGAGAGAGGGTTTAAGGTCCTTATATAGTCTCAAAACTCACAGAAATAGACTCTGTTCAAGGGGAAATGTACGACTATTATTAGGTATTTCGCACTTTCAAATCAAAAGAGGGTTTCTGGTGGCCCTCCTCGAGCCAAACGTCAGGCTTAAGCTCTCAACACATGGATCTACGTGGGATTACGCTTTCGACTCGATCGGATTCCCAGATCGCACGTGGCGGACCATTTTCAGTTCGACGGTCGGTGGGCCACGATCCGAAATTCCAAGTACATGTAAATGTTCCTGAAATTTTTCCTGATCCGAGGGTGTAATCTGGTCTGATTCTGACGGTCTGGTTGCTTGATACTGATCCGCAAGCGAATGGTGCCAAATCACTATTCCAGATATTTATTTTGTAAAGGAAAGAGTGATTTTCACACTCCCTCGCTCCGGACTCAAGCGAATGGTCGTGGGACATCGACTGGACCTGATTTCCGAGGTGGTTGTCAAGCCCAACGAGGCGGTCCTAATTCCTTAACTTCGAGTTATTCAGACTTCCGACGTGCGGTCCAGATCTGATACGGAGTTTCGATGTGCTCCCGAGAGCAGCCGGGTAATGAGATTGATCCTAGATTTTAGGGTAACCTAGCGTCAATGATTCTACAAGTTTTGGGTCTTACAGATCGTATTTAAAGCGATTCAAACGGATTTCGTAGCTAATCTGGTTTCGCACTTAGTTACTTTGTCTCATTTCTAAAGGATTTAGTCCTAAGTGATTTCTGTCTGGGGTGGTACTTAGTCCTTTGTAGTTTGTATCTAAAGTGATCCAAGTTATACTACTTAGCCAGTTTAAGATAGTGTCTAGGGCGAAAGTGCTTTGAAAAATTGAAAGAACAAGGTAGTGAAGGGTGGGATTTGTGAAGGAAATGGGTTAAGGAGCGATTTTAGACTGTGGAATTCAGTTCTGACAATTTAATAAGGTGTTAGGATCGACCCATCGCCTAAGGACGTTTAATCCCAGGTTGGCAAAAATCCGGGATGTTACACTCACCTCGTGCTCGACTCGAACGGCTCAAGTCTCAGCTCATGCTTGGCTCGGCTCGGCCTTCGAGCTCTGAACAGCAGCTCGTGCTCAGCTCAGCCGAGTTCGAGCCTGTTTCGAGTTCCAAGTTTGAGCGTTGAGTCAAGTTCAGCCTGTACTAGACGATCGTCCGGCCAATGGTCGCTGGTCGGAAGTAGTCGGACTCAATATACATTCGACAGGTTCGTCCTGCCAGTGCTCGCTGGTTGGATGGGTTCGTCCGGCCAGTGGTCGCTGGTCAGATGGGTTCCGCTACTTGGACAGCTGGAAAAAATGGAGAGAGTGGAGGTCGGAGGATAGGACTCACTTTTGAAAGAAATGCCGTCGGACAAACACAAGACGAACGAAATGCCACCGGACAGATACTGGACGAATGAGATGTAGCTGGCCGGATGACCGATTTGGACAATTTGGAAGGAGAAATGGGTCGATTTGGGGCAATTCGGACGAAAGGGAGGGAGAACGGGTAGGGCTTGCTGGTTTGGGCGTACGGGTAGGGTGGGCGACTGGGTAGGGTTTTTTTTTTTTTTAAAAAAAAACTTTATATATAACTTAAAGTCGAGTTGAGTTGAGTCGAGTCGAGTCGAGTTGAGTCGAGTTACGTCCAGGTCAGACTCGACTCAAAACGTTTCGAGCACCCAAAATATGGCTCGACTCGGTTCGAACAACGTTTCGATCCGAGTTGAGTCGAACTTTTTCGAGCCGAGTCGAGCAAGTTTACTGAGCTTAGGCTGCTCATGTACAATTCTATATGGAATACATACACTGAGGTGGGCCCAATGGTAAGGTTGGCTGGGTGTCACACCTAATCTACTCTCTTGTGTTGAACTCAATTTGGATGTGACCTTGCAACCTGCTTGTGGGTGAGACATTGTACATCCATGCGAATCCATCTGTTTTCCAGGACATGGTCGAAAAAATGAAGTAGATACCGGACCACACCATAGGAAACATTGATTATTGACAATTAAAACCTTTTGTAACTGACAAAGGTTTTAAATCAAGCATATATTTGTTTTTCTCTCTTTCATCCATGTTTGTACCACCTTATCAACAAGTTGGATGGTCAATAAACATTACAGTCTATCATAGGAAGTTTTTAATGGTGGGCGTTCAATGATCAGTACGCTCAATTACTGTTTTTTCTTGAATGCGGTGGAATTTAGCTTGGTTCCATTTTAGTATGAACCAAAGTCAAAATCAGGTCAATATAAAAACTGGCTCCAAACGGGTTTGATCAAGTTGATTTTGAGGAGACCTAGACTCATTTAGCAACTTTTAGACCTAGAGGTTAGAGCCACCCCATGGTCCAAATTTTCCACTTAGGCCCAGTCAGGTCCAATGACCCTTGGGTTGATTCGGTACACTTGCAACCTACATCTAAGTAAGGTGGAAAATATTCTAGGCTGGGCTAAATCAAAATTTTGATTAGAGCTTGCCCAACAAGCCTAGCTAGTCGCATCAACTACCCGAACCATTCGGGAGATCCAACCTGCTCTTCGTAGACAGCCTTGTCAATATTGGAAGCGGATTGGCTGGTGTACCACACGACGACCGATCTGGCTGGTGTGAGTTTTGTGGATCCTATCATGAGGTATGAGTAATATCCAAATCATCCGTCCGCTCAGTGAACTCCTCTTAAGGCTTGAGATGAAAAATAAGAAAGATCCAAATCAAGTGGACCACACTGTAAAAAGCAGTGGGGTATTGAACGCCTGCCATTGAAACCCTTTAGGGGGTCACAGAAATTTGAATCAATACGATATTTGTTTTTTTTTTTTTAATCTTCATCCAGGTCTATGCAACCTTATGAACAGATTAGATGGAAAGTAAACATTACGGTGGGCCCTATGAATGTTTTAATGGTGAGAATCGTTGTCCCCATTGTTATTTGTGGTGTGGTACACTTGAGCATTGAAAATTACACATTTTTGGGATCAAGATCTGAAATGAACTCGCCAAATGGATGAACAGTGTAGATATGATAAATACATCATTGTGAGGCCCATGTAAGTTTGATCTCCTTTGGAACCGTTTGTATAGCACTCGTTTTCGCACGACAAGAAACCACACTAGCCAATATCATAAAGGTATTTTAACCGTACTAGCACTGTTGTACGGTCGATTGGAATATTGGAAGATCAAGATCGAGCAAAGAAAACGAGATCTAATAATAAACTTGTTCATCCACTCATCTACCAAGATTGTTTATATTTCTAAAAAAAAAGAACACAGTACTGTAAAATGGATGGTCATTATAATTTTAAAAAATAAAAAAAAATTAAAAAATCCAGCATTCACAGGGATAGGATTCCTCACATTATGAGTCATGATAAAGCAGCAGAAAGAAGGATACCTGAATGATTGGAGAGCCTGTAAAGAGAGTGATGAGGAAGATGGATTTTGCAGATCAGTCCGAGAAAGAAGCACTTGGGTGAGACGATGTTAGCCACTCAATCATAAGTCTTTGCAGTCCTGATAACGCAGTAGAAAAAACGTGAGACGATGTTAGCCACTCAATCAGAAGTCTTTGCAGTCATGATAACGCACTATAAAAAAGCATACCAGTTATCTACCCATCTGCCGGTGTACACGCAAGTAATTTACTTACCTCCCATGAAAGAATAACAAAACTCCGGACCGTTCATTAGGTCCAACACACATTTCATGGACTACAATGCAATTGCTACACCAATTTGAACGATCCATGGCCTTTAATGTGGAAAGTCAATATTATTTACACAAAAATAATTAAAATCAACAATCTGAGCCAACTACTTATTAGGGTCAATCATGGATTGCTTGTGTTTCTAAAGAATTAAAATGGAGAAGTCCCATCCATGCCTTGGAAAGTAAATGATATAGAAAATAAGGCTGATCATTGTGGTATTTGCATGGTTCAGGTTTTGGGCCAGGAACGTGATCTGCATATAAGGGATGGATATGATCTGCATATAAGGGATAGATAGATAGGCTGCCAGGCTGTGCCTCGGCCAGACCGAACTTCATAAATAAGGGTGTTTAAATGATAACTTGACCTGACTCACCCAGTAAATGCTTCCATCAAATATCAATGCTACAAAAGCTTGGAAATGAAACCACGAGAAAACCTATTCTATAACCCAAGTGGCCCATTAATTACCACCTTACGTACAGGTGGAAAGGGGCTGGGCTTTGTTCAGAACCGGTGTAGGGTGAACGGGTTTTGAGGACACCCGGCACACGCACCACCGGTTTTAGGTGGAGATCAAAGTTACGTGGCCCCACAAGGAATCCACACCATTCATTCATTTAGTGAGATCATTTTAGAGCATGATCCCAAAAATGAGTCATATCCAAAAGCTCAATTGGACCATACCACAAATAACATCGGGACAATGATTTCTTAAAACATTCAAAGGGCCCACCATAACGTTTATTTTCCATCCAATCTATTCATAAGGTCACACGGACATGGATAAAGAGGAAAGGCAAATATCATATCGATCTAAAACTTCTATGACCCCCAAAGGGTTTCAATGGTAGATGTTCATTGGATTTTTTTTTTATTTTTTTATTTTTTTTTAAAAGCTCAAGCCTTACGAGGAACTCCCTAATTGGACGGATAGTTTGGATATAACACGTACCTTATGATGGAACCCACAAAACTCGGTGATGTCAACCCACTTGGCAAGTGTCATATATATTCTTGGGCCGGAATTCCACTTTAAGCTTGGAATCAGGCTCGGTTTAGACTAGCCTCATTTTTAAGCAATGGGAAGGCTCTGTTCATGAAAGCCTAACTCCTAAAACGAGCCTTTGGCTTGGGAGAGCCAAGCCTGGCCATACATCTCTCCAAAACTCATATAAAAGGTGGTCTTTGCTTTCACAAGAGAGGGAGCTAAAGCGAGAGGCTGAAGCGAGACAGATAGCGTGCGAGTTCTAAAGACAGCACAAGAGAGAGGTAAAGTTTTTGCCTTGACCTCTTCCATCCAAAAGCCAAATCTCGGCTTCTATCTATTCTTAATCTCTTATATTATATTTAAACTTCAAATCCAATGCTGCATTCTTGATCTATCTTTTTTCGGTTTGTATATTTCAACCTTATTGCTTCGAACACTTGAGGTAATAGGCTCTGCTTTGACATCACGTAAAGTATGTTATACCATTATCAGTCTTAAGGATCTTCTGTATCAGAATACGTGACTTGAAGGAGTAATCGAAAATTCTGCGTTATTTTTCATTTCCATACTTCTATCGAAAAATCCATTTTTCTACTGTTGTTGTTTTGTTTTCGATTTATCTTTTATAGTGTAGACATATAAAGTTTAGTATTTTACTAAAAGTTCTTTGAATCACCTTTAAAAGCATACAACCTAGCAAAGTAGAGACCAAGTTTGACACCAGCGGAAAAAGGGTGTCTAACCTCTTCCTTTTTCGTGATCAAGGCTCTTATCCGAAATCCACGGCATAGATCTATCCAAGAGTCACTCGATCAAGAAATTCTTCGATTTTCCTGATCTCTACGAGATTTTAGGGATTCTAGGCAACCATAGATTTTGAAACATTCCCTTTGGGTTAGTGGCGACTCTGGTCAATGCATAAACACAAGTTGCATAAGGTATTATGAACAATATAAGTATAATCAATAGCTTCCCTTTTTAACCCCTTTGCGAGATTCGGGTATGGAGGTCTTAGTTATAGGTTTCACTGGATCTTGATAGACATTGAATATGAGCCTTCGTATGCTACTACCTATATCAACTTAACACCTAAAACTATTAATCTTCTATTCTCAACCCATCCGCGAGGTTCAAGTATGGAGGTCTTAACTATAGGTTTCCCTGGATCTAAATATAGTAAGGATATGGACTTTCATATGTTATCGCATGTATCAATAAAGCATATAATATTCTTATATCTATCACTATATATCATTCGACTCATGCAACCATCATACAGTCTGACTTGGACACTTGGTGGGACAGCTCGAGGAAAATTTTCCCTAACCTTCCACGGGAATGTATTTACCATATAAATGACCAAGGATAGAGGAATTGTGACATGCAACCACAATAAAGGCGACAACCCGTCACTCAAGCCTAGGCCGACACTTGCAGCCAGAGGGGCATGTATGCATGCAGGTTTTTATATATTATATATTTATGTAGGTTTTTATATATTATATATTTATACATGAGAAGGTTTTAGTTCCAACTGATGGACCACAAGTTATGGTCCACTACACCAAAATTGTCAATCTGGTACAGTCAGGATTTTGGTTCAAAAACGGCTCTAAGCCGCTCCTGATTTGAAACAGTTATCAACCGTGGACTAGTTGGTTTTATTCACTGTTATTTTCATTGTTTTGTTGGTGTGTCTTAATTGAGTGTTAGATGTTCTTATTTACTACTATTATGCTTTATTGTTTTATTTTGAAACAGATGGACGGAATAGATTCTATTTGTAACCTCTAAGTGGACCCCACATGGCCCGAGAGCCACATTACTGTAAAGTACCGCAGATTACAGAATGTTTTTCTTCATTTCTTGACCCCAAAATGTCCTAAAATCCTTCATTTGTAACCTCCCTCTCTCAATCTCCCTCGATCTCCCTCTCACGATCTCAACCCTCTCTCTCGATCTCCCTCTCCCTCTCCCTCCCTCTCTCGATCTCCCTCTCCCTGCAACATCCACCATCCCACGACAGTCCCCAACACATGGGGTATCTAACATTGTAGAAGCAGCAGCAGCTGCTTCATATCTGTTGTCCACGGTTGAATGGGGAAGACTAAAGGGAGGGAGTGAGTGCAGCAGTAGCAGCAACGTGCAGATAGGTACACCCAACCCCTTCTTACAGCATTTGTTGCAATATTGATAAATCCCCTATTTCCCTGCTTTAGAAAACCATAAAGGCTAACCATGACAGTTATATTGTAGCCTTCTTGGATGTGGTTCATTGCTAGCTAAGCCACATGGTCATGAGAAACCCCAAACCATTGTTATCTTCTTGACATTGATACTGGATTTTAAATTACTGTATCATTATCAGGATCAATAATCCCATTGGTCTTTCACTGCTATAGATAAATTGTTGTAGGTTTTTGAAATTTGTTTCAATACGTGCATCAATAATCAGAGCAAGCATAGGGTAATCCCTCATCCTGCTTCCTTGATGCAAGGGTTTTAACCACTAGCTGGTAACAGTGGCCCAATTTGAAGATGGAAGAACGGTGACATCCATTTCCATGGTTTCCTAAATCTGTAGTAGGGGCATTCTGGTCAATAACTTTAGCTATTGCTTAAGGTTGGCTCTTCAATTTTTTGCTGTTGACGGTATTTTAAATAGCATTTGTAGCATACGCTACATGGCATGGCATAACATACACATAGAGTTAATCGAGTGTTGCATGTGCTATGTTGGTTGTAGTTTGTGGCGTAGGTAGTGTCTGCCATGGGAGATTTTGCTTTAAAGCTTAAAAAAATAAGGTTATTCAGTTGATGTTAGTTTAGCACTTTCAATTGGCAACTCATTCTCATCCCATATGGCACTGATGTACGACTTATCCAGACCATCCAAACTGTGCGTCCTATCATGGATGGAGCATTCCTAGTTCAACTGTGAAAAAAGAAACTCTTTACATTCCTAGTTCAACTGTGATAATAGCTTGGGTTGCCAATGGGTGCAATAGTGTCAAAATGGCTGTAGTGAGGCAGAGTCCAATGGAGTACATTACAACTGTGGTTGGCCATATGTTACTGGAGATATAAGTTGTTTAGAGAATGTACAAAATGCCAAAAACCATAGTTGTTGAAGAAAGAGATCAAATGCATTGGGATTCTATAGTTATTGTAAGAGTTAACTTTTATGTTATCCTGAGGTTGGTCATATGTTACTGGATATTTTAGTGGGATGTCTAAAGATAGTGACTTGTGTGCAATATTGGTGAAATTAGTCATCTTGCTTCACTAGTTGATCTTGAGATGAATGCTACTGATGTTTTAGCAATATGGATTCCCACCTCTGTTTCATGTATTGGGAAATCTCTGCATGCAAGTTTACATTTTTCTTGATAATTCTCCTGAGGTGGTTGGGGGCAAAGATTCTGTGTTGCTTAATGACTAGTGACTTCTTGTTATGTAGTTCCTTTCCTTTTTATGAGATTTTAGTCTGCATATTCTTGAAATGGAACTGTTATCTTGAAATGGCACTCAATGAAATTTATGTGAGCTATTCTTAGATTCTGTTTTTTTCCCTAATTTCCTTGTTGTTTTTATCTAATGCTATCTTTTGTTGTTACAGTTATGACGGTGCTTGATATTGTTGTTACAAAAGTGTGGGGAAGCATTCATTTCAGCCCTTCAAAGAAGCAATGTCACTATTGTGTCCTGGTTTTGTTCCCAGGAATGCAATATTATCATCCTCATGTTTAAGGGGCGGTGCACCAAATCACCAAAATTGGTTGTGTTAGTAGTTAACATATAGAAGCAGATCTTCTGGTGAAGGAAGGCGCTTCTAGGCATTATTTTTGTTCTGGTTCTACATATTGATTGCCTTGATGAGATTTTTTTTAGTTCTACGTTTTTTTCTTTTGAATAAAATCTCATCGCCATTGACTTACAAGAATAAAAGAGAGATAATATTGGTTCTCTTCTTGAGCAGGAGTACAAGGAGAGGGACCTTGTAGTGACATGCAAACTAGCAGAAGCTTCTCCTACTCCTGAGAGTCCAAAACCCACCGTAGAAGATAAAGAAAAACCAGCCAAAGAGATACAAGAACCTCCTCAGCTCAACATTGAGCCTGCACTTCAACCACCTGTGCCAGCTGCAGACACTGGAGATTTGTTGGTGAGTTTCACATTGTCAGCTTCATCTAATTCTCTTATATGTGGTGATTCAGTCCATCTCAACAGGTTTTTCCAGTCCGCAAGTGCCATAGTTGGATGCGTACAAACATGGGGTCATCTATACTATAGACAAACATAATAAAATCATTGTGATGCTTGTGCCAATGACTTTCAATTTTTCAAAGAAGTTAAATTTTTATCTTAATAATGTTCCTTGGTGTGCTTGAAAAATATCGTCTTATGGTGTGAACTTTAACAGTACCCAATTCATCTATATGATTCTTTTTTGTACATTGAGAGTAGAATTTCACTAATTAAAAACTGGTCAATTCATCAGCTGTCTTCTGGTGTTTGGATACAGAGAAAACTCATTTCCACATATTTCACTACATGGGTACTAATCCTTTAGCCACTTTTTGCAGTCTTCGAATGTTGAAACTTACAGGGTTTCACTTGGGATCAATTGGGTTGTATTGCCTTGCATTTCAGTTTCTCCCAATTGCACAAGGATCGATTCTTCTCCGCCTCATAGATGTCCCTTTTGAGCATGCAATAAGGTACCACATTTTGTTGGGAAATGTCACAATGGGGATCTTCACATTGCCAATATGGTTAGGAGATTTTCATTAGGTGGGCCACATTGTTTAAAACTTATGGCCTAAAAAATCTTGTTTTACTCTTAGGTAGGCCACAATATGGTAATCATAGGACTCAAGAAAATGGTTGTTAATAAAAATTCTAGGAAGAAAATGAAAATCAAGCCAGGGCAGATAGTAGTGCATTTGGAATTTTTTTTTTTCAAAAAAAAAAAAAAAAAAGGCATGATGTTGCTTTTTTCTTTTTCTTTTCTTTTCTTTCTTTTTTGTCCTGCATGGGTTGCTTTGCCATGTTTTTTGGATTCCACAACCATGGCATTACTGCTCATCAAAGTGTAACTGCGCAGTTCATATGTGGTATTTTGAAGACCAAGGAAGTTGTTTTGGATGTTTTTTTGGTCTCGCTGATTTAGGCAGCGATTAATCAGCCAAAAACAGTGAGATTGTAAAGTCAACCATCTTTGTAATAAAGTTTATGGTGGGCCCATGGGTGTTTCTGGAGCTATTGTTTTGATGTAAGACATAGTGCCTCTGTATGTAGAGTACTTAGCCCACAAGCAGCCCTCTGCACATGCAGCCGCATGTTTGTTGGGCATATGATCTGTGGATCAAGTCGGCCCTAAGGTGTAGATGACCTGGCCCAAAAAAACATTGTTTTCGGCATGTTTCCCCAATATTTCCCTGCATTTCCCCAATATCATTTAGGTGTAGATTTCCTACTTTCAGTTTGTTGTATTCTTTTTCTGCCATCTTTTTGTCCTTAAAATGAAACTGGAGATGTTTGGAACATGTTTCCCCAATATTTCCCTGCATTTCCCCAATATCATCTAGGTGTAGATTTCCTGCTTTCAGTTTGTTGTATTCTTTTTCTGCCAGCTTTTTATCCTTAAAATGAAACTGGAGTTGTTTCGAATACATGGGAGACATACGATCCCAAGGAACTAAGTGAGATCACTTTCTAGTTCTCATGAATTGAGGAAATGCTTGGCAATTTAATAGAATCTAGTTCCATTTGTGAAAATGCAGTTTGATCTCGTTGTTAATATAAATCATGATCCCTTACCTTTTTCTATTCTGGATTTATGGATCTAATGATGAACCTGTGTAGAGATAGGTTTTGAATGCCAACTTGAACAAATCAATAATACAAGTCATATCAGGATGAAACATTATCACTATTAAGTTGTATTGTCAATACAAAGAATCGGACTTGTATATCTTTCCTTCCTAAAAACCAATCCAAACTTATTATGTAATTATTGAATTTCCAAATGGTATGGAATCAATTTTGCATTTTAATTACGGCCACTCAGCAAATTGGAAATATAGTGTGTCAAATTCAACTATGTTCCTCTTCCTAGTGAACTGTACTCCGTGCTTGGTAGTAGATACGAGAATTGTGGATGACTGGATGAATATCTTTATGCAAATCCTCAACAAAGTATTCCATTTGATCTCCTTTGGCAGCTTACAGAGAACTAGAGAAGAATGGTTTTCATTGGACCTCCTCTAATATGCAAAAAATATGAATTGGTGTCTCAACAAGTTTTCCTAAAAATTGAGATATGCTCTTTCCTGTTGTCTCCTAACTAAAAGTCTCATGGTCTCTTTTATTGTTCTCAAGCCAAATGCTTTTCATAAGAATTTTTTGTTGCCTCAAGGTCTATAAAAGCTTGGTTGAATTCTTCAAGGAACCACCGAACCATATACAGTTGGAGAAGGACTATGATCTTTTGAAAAGGCAATTTAAAGCTGTTAAAGCAGATAATGATATCCTACAGGCCCAAAACAAGAAACTCCATGAAGAGGTATGTTTTGAGGTTTTTGCATTAGATTAGTGTTGAACTCTTGAAATGGTTGTGGGGTTTCTCTTAGAATTGTACTCTTTCCATTGAAATGATGAGATTGAGATTGGATGATTTACTAGATCATGGATTTTAACTACGAAAGGATTTGTTTTTCTTATTTTCTAGTACTATTTTTAATTTTTCCTTTTCTTTTAGTGAATTGGTAGATCATGGGTCAGAAGAATATTAGATTCTTTTCTGTTGGGTTTTCTTTGTTTAATTTCAGTTTTATGAATGATTGCCTTTATTTAATGTTTGAATGGGAAGATTTTGCAAAATGATATTTTTGAGGGTGTGTTTGGTTGCGCCATATTTCATGAAATTCTACACCAAATTAGATTGATTAATCATGGAATATCATGATATTTGGTGCAACCAAATGCTCCCTTGGTGTTCTAGAGAAAATAAATTTGTAATTTCATTGTAGTTAGATTGATTCAATGACAGTTTTCTTGAATTCATCTTGCAAATTGATTGAAATCATGCATTGGTTTCATTGGTTTTATTGGGTTTTCTCTTATTAGTTAATTTTACTAATTATGGATGGTAATTGGTGCAATCTGTTTATGAACAGGTGGTCTCCCATTGTAAGAATTGCAAATTCATGTAGGTTGTGTAAGTCTGCAGTTTTCATATTGTATGAGTCCGTATATCTTAGTATTTATTAAGCACTTTGGTATGTATCCATACATGTGCTCCCACAACTATCCATGCTATTCATCTACTTTTCTTACCATGGCTGGTTGTAATCTGTGATCAATTTGGCTAAATTTTCAATTCAAGCTAAAATTAGCTGCCTTTGTTGAATCTGTGATCACTTCCTTGTCAAAGGTTTCTCAACCCTTGGAGTGGAGAACTACAACAGGCACTTACATTCCTTTAACTTCCAGGTCCATCTATAAAATGAGATTCATAGTTGATTGATCCATTGTATGGAAATTGATTAGGTTGTGGCCTTGGATTCAAGTACTGTAGACTCTGTTGGATCTGCTTTTGTAACCATTGGTGGTACCCGAACTAGTACCCATAGCAAACTAAATGGGACATGAATTAAAAATATGAAATGATACTGAATTCACTTTAGTTGCACCACCACTATCAAATATCAACATCATTCAAGACATTTGCAGATCCCACTTTTTTTTTACCCTTTTGTATTTGCAGATTCTCATGAGTTAAAACAAGGGGATACATGATCCCACTTTTTTTTTTTTTTTTTTTTTTTTTTTCCTTCTATATTTTCAGATTCTCACACAAGAATATTGTGTTTGCAAGAATGACATTCTTGATGCGCAACTATTGCAAGAAACGTGATATTAATCATGAAATTTCAGATATTTAGTGCAACCGAATGCACCCTAAAGATAGTGCTATGAAGCTCTTTTATGCATACGCCTACAAGCCAAGTACCAATTCTAGTTTGTAGAATTTGTTCCCGTTTCTATTCTTTTGTGTTATTGGGATACGTATACGTCTTTGACATAAAAGACATTCCTGTTGTTTTCCTGAAGAGCTAGATTTTTGTAGTACAAGCCGCAGGGAATAAGGGCCTAAAGAGCTGGAATTTTTGCCATTCCTTTTTAAAAATTGCTCGTTGAATGATCCTAACCATTTGATTATCTCTGTCAAAAATGATAGTTTCATGGTACTTTCTTCCAAAATTTTAGGACAGGCATCATGTGCACAAACGAGATGGATAAAACTCCACTCCAGTGACTCGTAACAGCATAATCTATTATTTCAGGGCAATGTTGTCATGGGTGAGTGGTTGAATAAGTAGTGTTTGGCATGTATGTAGAGTGCATAATTTTCATCCGCTGGAAAGGTATTTGGTTGAATATCTTCATATGTAGCAAGATATATATAAATCCCTTGATATCTCAGGGCAATGTTGGCACGGGTGGGTGGTTGATTAAGTAGTATTTGGCATCTGTGTATGTAGAGTGCAGAATTTTCATCTGCTGGAAAGGTACTTAAGAGATGCAAGATTTGGTTCAATATGTATGGAAATACTAATGTATTTACTTGGGCCATGTAGATGATGCATAGGTGCAGTATATGGATCGTGTACGCCTTGGGTAAATAACTTGGCATTTCACGGTGATTGATCAATTCTAATTTGTTTGGAATCTTATATGATTTGTGATATTTGGGATATTTTGATAGTTGATTGTTGTTCTTTCAATCTATTCACATGTTTTTGTTCTTATTTTTTACTTGTTGCTTGTTCGTTAGGTACATAAAAGGCCATCACATTGTGGAGCTCTTCATCTGCTTGATGGATTTTCATTGAATTGTCTTTTTATTTTGAAGTCTTCCATTGTAGATTTTAGTTTTTACTGTCAAGTTTGCAATTTAGATAAATAGTGTTTCAAATTACATCATCGTTGTTATTACTATCTTTTGATTCTTAAATGAATATGGCATAAATATATTTTATTTTATTTTATGCAACATGTTTTTTTTTGTTAAAAATCGTTCCAAATACCGTTGCCGAAACCGACTGTTGGCACTAGAACGGTTTAAAACCGTTCCTAAAATTCCAGCTCTAAAATTTGAAACGGTACCCAAAACGGTTCTGTTCCTATTTTTTTGCGACGCCTCATTTAGGAACGGTTTTAAACCATTCCTCAATGACGATTTTAGGTGTACCTTCGCTATAACTTCAAACAATTTTAATAAGCTTTTTTTTTTTTAGTACACACTCCATGTTAGCCACCCCCACTAGGGATCGAACCATTTTAATAAGCTAACCAAGCATGCCCTCCCTCGTTTCATTACGGGCTTATTCCTTCTTGATAAAGTGGGGTGGGGGCTTTAAGGGAGTCATGATTTTCTCTTCAACTAATTACAGCCAGTCTGGAGTCTGTATATTGATATGATAGGCGGTCGGGCCTCTTTTTTGTTTGCTTGTGTCCGCCAGAAGGTCTTTGTAATTTCTCTGATGGTTATATATATATATATATATATATATATATATATATATATATATATATATATATATATATATATATATACATTTTTCGAATAAAAAATAAAAACAAGTCCACCTGAGATTTGGATCTACTTCATTAGTGGTGATCATGCCCTAAAATCAAATTTCACAACAGATGGACAGCGTGGATGTAAGTCCCATATATCATGGTGGGCCCTACAGTCAGGGGTCCACCCACCTGGTGGATCCAATGATCCACCCAAACTGCACCCAAAAAAAGATTCATCCACTTTGGAATTCTCTTTGGTCCTCGTAGGTTTGTATGACTGGGATGAAAAGCAAAGATGGCTCACAACAGGACAGTGGACAGTATAGAAAGTGTAATGATTGGTGTTTAATCACCATATTTTGATAATGGTGTGGTCTTCCAGGGGTTGTGATCTCTTTCATTTTTGGGATCATTTATTATATGAAGCTTGCAAAATAGATGAATGGCATGGATAGATCACATCATCATGGTGGGGCCCCCAAGCTCTGTCCAGTATTCCACCACCACTTCAGTAAGCAATCCAAGGACGCGGTTTGGCTAGTGATGCTGCCACTAGCCAAGTGGCTAATAGCCACGGACTGACCAGCTAGGCAAAATAATCACGGTGGTCAGAAAAATCAGAATGCCAACCGTCCCCTAGATAGGGGCAAAGCAAAATCAAAACAGAGTCCCTGTCCATTCCTGGCTAGGGACGGCCAGGGATAATACCCAATCAGTGTCCCCCTTATCCAGGGTAAAGCCCTATAAAGAGAAGACAAAATATATAAGTGAAAATCACTAATCTATTTAAAATAAACTGCTAAAATCAGGTAGGGTCCACAAAGGTAGGCAATGTGGTGTGGGATGAAATTGTTGACTAGAACAGCTTGTTCCAATTTATGTTATACACTTGTTCCAATTTCAGTAATGCATAGGAGAGATAACTAAGCCCAGTCGGAAGATTCTTCGATCATTTAAACTGGTGGCCCATTCCAAGTTCGACGTCTGTTGTCCATCCATAGTCATTGAAAATCTCATCTAGTAGTCAGCCTTAACTTTCCAACCATTAGACTTTTGAGAACTTTCTCTAGGTGGCCCACCTGAATAAGCCAGTCCACTCCCAAACCGATATAGGCTGGTGTATATTGGAACCAAAAACCTTGACCAAAAGTAGAGGAATGTATGCTTTGAATACAGAGGGAGCCTATGTCAATTCTCTGTTTTTATTTCATTTGAGAACTCTTCCTCATGTATTTCCTTCATGATAGTGTTTCTACCGAGCAATAATCCCTATCATATGCTTGCCAACTCTTGCATGGGGATCATGTTAGTTTGTAGGGATGGCCGACCCCAAATCTCATTGGTCAGGTGATCTCTATCTATACAGTCCATTCAAATGGGTGGGTCTCATCAGTCAGTTCCTTACATTTAACAAATGGTGGTGACTCTTTAAATGCACGCATTGCATAATTGTATAGCAGTCTAGACTATCCAAATCACTGACCCAACTGTCAATATGAGCATAAATGAAAATTTTGCACTTGTAAGATAATATTAACCATTTGACTTTTCCCTTCAAATTTGGACCACTCCCTACTTATAGCCATTCATTTGATGGCCATTAATTGGTGATTATTGTGATTTTAGAGATATGCTCCATCCACATTTTGGATGGTCTAGATGTATGTTAGTATCACATGCGAGGAGGATCAGTCAATGCATAGCTGTAGCCTAATAAAAACATTCATAGCCAAAACCCCAAGAAATTGATAATAAAAAAGAGAAATAAAAAGAGTTTGTGTTTGGAAAAAGTAGATGGTTAATGAGAAAAATTACAACATTGAATGGCATAATTGGTGGGATGTGGCCATCAGACACCATAGAGAATCATGGAGACTGTACAAGAGAAACCGTGAGTATTACCGCATATTTCAAGAAAGGTTTTGAATTTTCTGTATTCACCACCACCAGTGGCTTGAATACTTTTGATTATACACATTCGAAGATGTTCTCAATATTCAATTTAAGTCTTTGAAAAAACAAAAGAGCATACCATGGAAAAATACCATGTAAATCTACTAATATCAATGAAATGTATCTAATAGCGAAACCAAGTACATCCCTAGGTATCAGAAACTATCAATTCCAAAAGTTTATTGCCTACGAATATATTATAAAAAAGAAGTTTAAGACTTCCGCCCATCTAAGAGGAGGAACAAGAGTTCACAGATTTATCAATGGAGATGGGAAGTTGAAAGTGAGAAAGCTGATGATGAACATTGGATGATAAGCACTAGAAATTTGCAGTTGCCTCTAGATATAAATCTCCTTTCCTCAAGCTACTCGGAAGAAATCTCCTGTATCGATGTACCTTTGCAAAGAAAGCATAAAGTGAATACCAATTAGCCAGATCCTGACTTGGATGTGAAATGCATCTGTATGCATGTGAAGGTGGTTTCTGTACACTTAGCCAACCAAATCATTTCTCAAATCTGAACACTCCAAAGATAGTGATTGCTATGCATATGAGCCATGTCTATATGGTAGTGGTAAGAAGATAAACAATTCAAATCAATCTAAGAAAGTACCTTGGCTATTGCCACCCCCATAAAAATACACCCATCATGTCTCCTTTCTATTAGAATTATTATATAACCAAAAGCAGAACAAATGGGGGGATTATAAATTCAGTGAGTGCATACAAAAATGGTTATTCCCTACATGTGTGACATATGAAACATGGGATCTATGATGTTGTGAGAATAGCATGTGACAGATGATTGATAAAGGAAATGGAAAAAATCTTATCACCTTCTTCTTCTCTGGGAAAAGAATAAAACTTGTCTCCTTCGTCTTCTTCTTCAACAGCAACCATAGCTTCAAAGAGAGAGCATAAAGAGTTAAGAGGGAGATGGAAAAGAGGTTGGAGATGTCTTCAAAGGAATTTAGGTGTGGCTTGGCAACTAGAATTTTGAAGAACCCACATCTAGCAATTGGATTCTTAAGAATTTCAGTGAATCAAGTTGTGTTTGATGACTCAAAATTTGAATCCAAATGTCTGAGAATTTGAAAAGTTGCTTCTAGAAAGAACTGTAAATCGCTTAAAATCAGAAATTGAATTCTGGCCAAATTCCAAGTTGCCAAAAGTGAAAATTAGCTCTAAAAGAATCTGGATCCTCTGCTGTTGGGAAACAGGGATTTCCTACTTAACTGCATTTTCATTGGGAAGTAAGCAATCCCTATTTCCCGGCAACAGAGAATCCGGACTCACTCTAGAATTAAATTCTAATTCCAAAAGACAATGATTTGAAAAAAAAAACATAGATACTCTAGCAGAGTGTCATCGAGGATAATCAGTCACTTAAAAAAAAAAAATCTAATATTTATATTTGAACAAACAAGTGTCTTAGAATTGGCGTTTAGGATTATTGGACCAATCTAACTTTTGGGCTATAACTCATAGACAGTGGTTCTAACTTGTACCATTTCTAAATGCCTGTGTATCAAGTGTCAAACATAGCTAGAGCATCAAATAGCTTGTTCAGTAACATATCAGTCCGTCCGTCAGAGTTGGAGGTTTGCTAATTTACACGTGGGCATGTATCACAACATGATACACGTGTGGCATCTGAGCTTTCCATTAGCTATGATACTGTGTTTGGATCTAGATCGCCTTGCATAAAAGTTAGGTCAGTTTCCACAACTCAGATGTGCAACGTATCAATAGTTGGCTGGTGATCCCAACACAAGCCAGGTAGTTGGTGTTAAAGCTCAATGGGTACAGCGTGATGCATGTATTTTATCCACACCATCCAATCAAAATTTCAGCTACTTTTAGAGCACAAGATCAAAAATAAAGGAAATCTAAAGCTTAAGTGGACCACACCATAGGAATTAGTAGGGATTGAATGCTTACCCTTGAAATCTTCTTGGGGCACAAAAGTTTTTGATCAAGCTGATATTTGTGTTTTCCCTTCATCTATGTCAATGTGACCTAATCAACAGGCTGGGTGACAAAAAAATATCACTATATATATCGTTTCTATACATTGATGCCAAACATGTCTTGGTTTCTATACACTTGGCTACATATATCGTTTCTCAAATTTGAACACTCCAAAGATAGTGATTAATTAGAATACACCGCCGACAAGTAGAACATGTGAGCCATTGCTATAATTTTCTAAATCATTTTTTTTTAAAAAAATGTGTGGCCCATTAATGAGTTGCCCTACCTGTTTTTGTTATGATAATGTATGCATTAAAGCAACAGATGGATTGATCGTATGTAAAAGGGGAGGTCCTTGTGGGCACACCACTACAAAAGGAAATGTAAACAAAACAAGAAAGTTGACAAGGTAGAGCCATCCCTTTACTGCACATGGGTTATAGTCACGTGTCAATTAAGACTGTCCATCTAGTAGGACCCATCTTAAATCATGTTCCCTTCATTATTTCTTTTCGGTTATGTAAACCTAGCCTAAATTTCTTCGGACCGTTGGTTTGGAATCTGCAACTAGATGGCTAGGATCATCCAATTTATATATTTTTAATCATGTTTCATCAATAACAGGGGCAATTAAATGAACATACTGAATTGGCACATCACCCCTGTCATGTGTACTATGGAAAGGTCTTTGTAATCCTACACCGGTTCCACCAACTTTGCATAATTTCTTCTTTCTATTAGAATTATTATACAACTAAAAGCACAACTGATGGGGGTATTTATCGAATCAGTACTGGGTTCACACACAATATACGTGGCATTTGTGATGTTTGCCCGGCAGCTAATATTGCCTGAAGGTATTTGAGCCAAGAATGCCATGGGAAAAGCATGTACATACATACCTGCTTCTTCTTCTTCTACTTCTTCTTCTGCGACACCTTTAAGATGCAAGCCTAAAAAGGTAGAAAAAGATGGAAGTGAGGTTAGAAATGTCTTCAAAGGAATTTATAGGTGCTTTTGACACTTGAAATTTGAAGAATCTACATCGGTAATTGGATTCTTGAGAATTTCAGCGTGACAAGTTGTGTTTAACACCTTGAAATTTAAATAATCTCTAAGAATATGAAAAGTAGCTTTTTACAAAGAATTGTAAATGGCTTAAAATTAGAAATTAAACTTTGGCCAAATTCCAAATTGTCAAAAGTGAAAATTAGCTCTAGAATTAAATTTTAATTTCAAAGGACAATAATTTGAAAAATAAAAATAAAAATAGAACTCTTTAAATGTCATCAATGATAATCAAGCACTTAACTTATTTAATTATTTGTCTATTGGATTGGCTTACATTTATTGGATGATTAAAACTAAAAAATATTCAATAATATTTTTATTGCAACAAAAAAGTGTCCCCAATTAGAGTTTAGGATTCTTGGACCAATCTAACTTTTGTGCCATGATATAGAGACAGTGATTCCATAAGTTAATTGGTTTAATTTGAGTTGATGCCATGTGTACCATTTCTAAATGTCTGCATATCAAGTGTCCCATGTGGCTAGAGTATTAAATAACTTGACCAGTAGCATATCAGTCATATGTTAGGTCTGTCAAAAGTAATAGTCTGAACATGGAGGTTTCCTAATTTACAGTGTGGGCGTGTACGACAACATGATACATGCGTGACATCATAGCTTCCCATGAGGTGTGATACTGTGTTTTGATCTAAATCAGATGGGCTACAATATATAGATACAAATTAATGAATGGTTAGAATAAAAGGAAAAAAAATAAAAAAAAAATCAACAATTTACTTTGTATTGTGTGGCCCAGCTGAACAGTGAATCTGATGTGGAGAAAATCTAAATAAACTCTGTGGAGCCCACTGTGATGTTGCTGTCTTATCCACACCATCCGTCTGTTTAATTACAACTCAATTTAGCGCATGAGCCTAGAATTGAACGACATCCAGAGCTCAAGCGAACCACACCACATGAAATAGTGGGAATTCAATGCCTACCGTTGAAAATTTTGTGGGGGCTACATAAGTTTAAGATCAAGCTGATATTTGTGTTTTTACCTTAGATCTATCCCATTGTTTCCTGTGGTGTGGTCCACTTTAACTTTGGATATGCTTTAATTTTGGGCTTGTACTCTAAAGTGATCTGGAAAAACAAATTAACAGTGTGGATAAAACACATTCATCGACAGGGGCCCCACAGAGTTAACTCGGTAGGCTATACTCTGGACGCACACTTGCCAGCACGGCACACGTACGAGAGTAATAAAGAAAGGTATGGCGTGGCATAGTGCAGTGCTCGCGAATCGCCACTTCAATGCCTCTAACGCAGGGATCACAAATGGTTTTGGATATACAAAATTAATAAAGTTTGGGTTACCCTTTAATTACCTGAATCTTCTTCTCTCCTCCATATCTGGACAGTATCAACTGTAACATCGAATGGGAATGATTTGAGCTTCGGACACTTCCAAACCTTGAGGAGTCTTAAAGACGGCATTGCCCTTCGCATCCTCTGCCACTCCTCTTCCATCTCTTTTATCCGAGTTAGCACCATGACCTCCACTTTCCATACCCCACTCTCGCTGTCCCAAAATCTGGGACCCATCTCCCTAATCCTTCCTCTCCTAATCTTAAGAAACTGAAGATTGGGAAGGGAAGTAGGACTGAGCCACGCAGGTGTCCTTTCTCCCGGCCAGTTAATAAGATACAACTCTCTGAGGAATTTAAGAGGATAAAGCTCACCTTCAGTCTTCTTTACAACTCCATCTCTTTCCACAGAAATTCTCTCAAATTTTAACCTTAGAATTTGCAGATGCTGGAGCATTGATAACACATTCCATTCCCTTTCTTCTATTGACTTTATCTCCATCCAAAGTTCTCTAAGTTTTGTCAAGCTCTTCAACTCCGAAATACCGGATCCATTTTTATTCACAGGACTAAACCATCCTAACCGTTCAAGATTTGAAAGCTTTCCAAGCCCTTCCGGCATGCATTCTAAATACAAACAATTAATTTGGATAGCTGTTAGCTTCTCTAATGTTGTGACTGACACAGGAAGCCTTTTTAAATTCAGGCAGCCAAATAAACGCAGAATCCGAAGATTACGAAGATTTCCGATTGAATCGGGCAGTGATCTTAAGGCAGAACTACTCTGTATGTTAAGATAAACGAGGTGCTGTAATGACCCTATCCCACTCAACCAATCGCTGCACACCACATCTCCTTCGAGATTCCTGTATGACAGTGAAAGAGATAACACCCTCAACCACCTTATTTCGCATAGTTTTGTTTTTAGACTTGCAATCATCTCTTTGCTCTGAATGTCCATCCCAACCAACGTCCGCAACTTGGTGGGACTGTTTTCGATGCTCTCTACAGCTGTATTCCCCACAATTCCCAAACGGCAAGACTGCTCACTGAATGCGGAACTACCTCCACAGTCCAACCTCACAAAAAACCTCTCTTCTCTTGCAATTCTTATAACCATATCTCGAACCATATCATGCATTTTGCAACTAACATAGCTTCTCTCCAACTCATCTTTATCAACTCCAAGTATCAAAAATCGATTACATAATTCTGAAAAACATTCTTTTCCTATCTCAACTGCCGTTTTCCCATTTTTTCCCCAAACAAAACCCTCACCAATCCACCAGTTAACCATGTCACCAACATTAATTTCAAAATCTTCAGGAAACATGGCAAAGCACAAAAAGCAAGGTTTTAAGTGTGTTGGGAGCTCTTCGTAGCTTAACTGTAGTCTCGAAATGATCAGTTCATCTTTCTTATCAATTCCCAACTCCTCGCACTCTGATATTTCCCTCCATTCATGGATAGAATCACTCTTCCCCAGCATCATTCCACCCACAACCTTGATTGTTAACGGCAGTCCCCCGCACCTCGCAACAATCTCCTTTCCCAAGCCCTCCAAGTCTGGATTTGTGCACTTACCTCCAGTTCTTGCAAAAGCTACTTTACTGAACAAGGACCAACTATCTTCTTTTGAAAGAGTTTGGGGATAGTGTATGTGTCTGCCTGCAGCTCCCATTGATTTAGCAACCACTTCATTCCTAGTTGTAACAATAACGCAGCTACCCTCCACTCGGGGCAAACCAGACTTCAAGCTATCCCACCACATCCCTTCATTCGTTTCCCAAACATCGTCCAAAACAACCAAGTATTTCGCATCTAATTTCCCGTTGAGACTTTCCAATAGCTCCTCAACATCCTTTCCCCTTAGAGATTCCTCTTCTACATTTAACTTTTTTAGCATCTTCTTTAGCAATTCATCCAATTTGAAACTTTGAGAAACAGTAACAAAAACCAAGTGATGAAAAGAGTTTTTCACACTCTCACTATGACATATCTTTTGAGCGAGTGTGGTTTTACCGATTCCCCCCATTCCAACTATTCCAATCACTGTGGAGGGTCCATCTGCTTTCAAGATCCAATTTCTAACCTTTCCCGAGTCATCTTCTAATCCTACCATTTCAGCTTCATGCATTAGGATTGGGTAGGTCATTCGCATATTCCCACCATCTTCATCTTTGCCAGGTTGGCGAGGAGCTGTTTGCAAGTAGGACTTCATATTCTCCTTCACCTTCCTTACCCCTTGATTTATTTTCCTCAGCCGCTTTCCCAACTGATAACGTGATTTCAAATGAGTAGGAAAGCAATAACTTGTAAAATTAGGTGCACACCCTTCGTGTTTTTTCTGGAATAGAAGTTGACAATCTGCTATTACATCTTCAGTGTCGGATACCAACTCTCTTAAGTTGCTCATTACCCTCTTGAGAATCTCATTCCTATCTCTTCTCTTCACCTGATCAGCTTCCTTGAGATAGCTTTGCATGTACTGAAGCTCCTCCTTTGTTTCCTCAAACTGGTCATCAAATTCAAGTAGTTGACGGCCTTCGCTTATGAGTATTGACAACAAATTATCCAGGAGAACACCGACAACAGCATCTGCCATTTTCCTGTGAAATAGTTTCATACCATTATGAAAATGGAATTCAAAACTAGGTGGAGGGAAAGAGGAAAAACTAAAGACTGTAGAAAATATTGCAATTAAATTGGCTACAAGAAAGTAATTGCATCTCTTTATGAGCCTTGGATCTGCTCATTTTTTGGGCTTATAACTCAAAATGAAATGGCCAAATGGATGAACCGTGTGGATAAACCCAGACATCACAGTGGCCCCCAGCCCGTGTTGAGATCAGGACAAGGAGAGTTGTACCCAATCTGCATCCGATTGGAAATGGTCACAACAGCATACAAAGGGCATGAGTTCATTCATGTTTCAGTTAGTTGTGACTGTGAGGACCACCTCTATGTATGTGTTGTATATCCATGCCATCCATCTGTTTTGCCAGCTTATTGTAGAACATGGTCACAAAATTGAATCATATTCAAATCTCAGGTAATTAATTACACTACAGGAAACAGTGATCATTGAAAGCCTACCATTAAAAACTTCATAGGATTTACGGTAATGTTTATTTGCGATCCAACCTATTGATAATTAAGGTCACACGACCAGGATGAAGGGAGAAAAATAAATATCAACTTGATCGAAAACTTTTGTAGCCTACACAGTTTTTAATGGCCTATTACTACAGTTTCTTATGATGGTCTCAAGGGGGCCCACAGAATGGTTTATTACTACCATTTCTTTTGTGTTGAGGAAGCAGATTAGGTGTGCCCCCCTCATCCAAGAAGGCGTAGTCCATACCGTGGGGCCCACCTTGATGTATTTAATTTATATCCATGCCGTCCATTCGTTTTGCTAGATCATTTTAGGGCAAGAGCACAAAAATGAAGAACATCCAATTCTAAGGTGGACTATACCATAGGAAATGGTGGTGATTGAACCCTACCATTAAAAGCTTCCTAGGGCCCACTGTAATGTTTCCATAATGTTTGTTTGCCATCCAACCTATTGATAAGGTGACACAAGCGAAGATGAAGGGGAAAAAATAAATATTGGTTTGAACTAAAACTTTTGTGGCCCATTAATGATCAATAACCACTATTTCCTATAGTATGATCCACCTGAGAATTGAATCTTCTTCATTTTTGGGCTCATGTGCTTAAATGATTACGATAAAATGGATGGACGAAGTGGATATAGAATACATAAATTAAGGTGGGCCCAATGGTAAAGGGCGGTGTGGTTGAGGCTGGGCAGTGCCTAATCCACTCCCTTTTGTTGAGGGTGAGTTAGCTGCGACCCTAGAACCAATGACGTAGATTGGGCATTGTATATATATACACGCCATCCATATACTTTGCCATCTTATTTTAGGGCATGATCTAAAAAATGAAGCATATACAAATTTCAAATGGACCACGTCACAGGAAACATTAGTTATTGATAATTAAAAATCTTTTGTAGGTGACGAAAGTTTTAGATCAAGGTGATATTTGTTATTATTATTATTATTATTATTATTATTATTATTATTATTATTATTATTATTATTATTATTATCCTTTCATCCAAGTTTATGTGTCCTTATCATATGGTTGGATGGTCAATAAACATTATGGCAGATCTTAGGAAGTTTTTAATGATGCCTTCAATGACCAATATGCTCAATTACTGTTTTTTCTTGAATATGGGTGGAATTTAGCTTGGTTCCATTTTAGTCTAAACCAACATTTTAGTCTAAACCAACATTAAAATCAAGCCCATTTAAAACCACAATCCAAATTGGGTTGGTTCAATTTGACAGGACCTAGACGTGACTTATTAATTAGCAACTTTTAGGCTTTAAGCTGCACCATGGTTGATGCAGGGATGAATATGATGAGATTGATCACCGTTTTCCTCAAGGATAATTACTCTGAATCCACAAAACTTCTCTGCACTCCTCATAGAGGCTTCTCGAATCCACGAGGGAAAATTAAAAAAAAATAGAAATAAATTCTAGAAAATTTGTAAATTGATTGATGATATAAATAAACGAGTTTACAACCCTTTAAATAGAGACACTAATTAAGCTTTGGAAGAAGTTTTGGAATCATACTATAACTAAAACTCCTAGAAATCACGACTTACTATAAATAGTAAACTTACTATTTATAGGCGGTCCTGATTCCTACTAGTCATCATGGTTTTCAGCCAAAAATAGTAAGTGTCCTATTTGGCTCAACCATATGATTCTCGTAATTATTCCAAGCACTTTTCATGTTGGACGCAACTTCTAAAGCCCAAAGAGTTATAATCAAACTAAAACTTATTATAAATAGTAAAAACAAAAACAAAATGAAAATTTGACCGTTGATCTGGTGGAATCTCACAAATTCAGCATGGGAAATCAGCTTAGCCAGGTTGGGTGGCTAAAGTAGTTCATCCTACTCCAAAATCATATATAGCACGTTGGATAACTCATTCCAGTTTGCAAGATACGCCCGTTTTAAGATTCTGATGGTCCGGATCACTTCCGCCTCCAATCGGACCTTTTCTCGTCCATCTTGGCCATGAAACTATCTGAGACCCACTCTACATCAATGGTCCAAATTTTGAACATTAACCCACTCCGGTCCAATGACCATAGGGTGATACACTTGCACCCCTACATCTCTATTTAGGTAAGGTGTAAAATATTCCAAAAATTTGAACAGGGCCTGCCCAACAGGCCTAGCTAGTCAAATTACGGGTCGAAACCAACTCAATTCAGAACCGTTTCTGCAATTAGTCAGAGAAAGAAGCGCTCTGGGCAGACGATACTAGCCACTCAATTATCAGTCCCTTATAAGTCATAATATAAAAAACGGTAGAAAGAAGTATACCGGAGAGAAGGGAGAGCTTCTCAAAAGAGGAAGATGGAAGAGAATTCTGCAATCAGTCGGAGAGTTTTAGAGAGATTGGAGATGGCCAAGGCAGCATATAAAGAACTTTCTACTTTAAAAACAAAAAACAATCGTATAGAGTCCTTTTTACTTATAAAAGGAAAGAAAAAAAAAAAGTATATAAATCAAAGTATATAAATCACTTTTTACTTTTAAGAGAAGAAAAAAGGTATACATAACACTATTTACTTTTGAAAATAGAAAAAATAAAAAATAAATAGCGGGTGAGACACCGATTGCGTGGCGTGGCACGTGTGTTGAGCTGGCAAAGTTCTGTTGGCCTACCATGGTATAACACATATCCTTGCTATCCGAGATCATTTTAGGGCGTGAGCAGAAAATTGAAGCAGATATCAATTGGACCATACAAAAAGCAATAGAGATTAAACACCTACCATTGAAAATTACTTGGGAATAATCATAAAGAGTTTTCGATGAAGCTATAATATTTGTCTTTTCTCTATATCCAGGTCTGCTTGACTTTATGAGCAGATTGGATGGCTTAATTTAAACAGTCCATTCAATGGCTTGTAGAGATTGATGGACAAGATTGTTAGTTAAAGATGAGTTGAGTAATAGATGTTTAGGACCACCTGATTGCTGTAGTTTTTGTAGAGTGATGAAAGAAAAATTAGCCTAAATCTAATGGAACTAATGACTATTGGATGGTAGAAATATCAAACGACATCAGCTAAATAGGCAAGGGGTCAAGGGTTCTGAGTACCCATAGGTGGTGGAATTCCACTATGGCGTGTGTGGGGGTGTGTCCGTGTGTTATAAATAATAATAATAATAATAAAAGCTAAATAGGCAAGAAGTAAACGATTGAACTATCCTATCAACAGCACGGAAGATTGGTGGGTGGAAAACAACTAGAGAAAAATAGGTCCCTTGACACATGTACTAAAAAAAGCTACTTAAGATTATCTATGCTTTTAAAAAATCACTTTGGTCAGACAATGCAAGCCACTAAGTATATAAATTGTAAAATGGACTATTATTACAAATTATACACCCAGCTTTCAAATGGTAGGATGATCTGATCGCTCCATGGGTACAAAGCAACTAGTTGTGCCATTAGCCTCCAATACAACTAATAGTAGCACCTGCAGGGAATGTCTCCCCTACAGCTGGTTGCCGCAAGAAGAAACCTCATAACTAGTTGAATGTGGGGCCAGCATTTAACCAGTTCATTGGATTTTCCCCAGCGTTAAAATGAAAAAGCCCAAAAATCATCCTTACCATGAAAATTTGTAGATTTATGGGTGGTTGTCCATTGTTTCCTTTGGGGTAGTGTGTGGACCACCTGATGAATGGAACGGCTGATTTTAGAGGCATCCTATTTTCACAGTGTGCTAACACTTTCGTGTGCTGGTTGCATTTCTTTAAATAAAGCAAGCATACACCCACAGGCAGATAGTTGTACAGTTTTTTCATATACAGCTAGTTGCAGTTTTGGGACACAGATTGCCTACTGAGTAACTAAGCTAGCGTACTGAGAAACTCTGAAGGCCCACCGTCATGTCTGTGTTATCCACGCCTTAAATCTGATTTATCAGCTCAAGTGACCCACACCATAGGAAATAATAAGGAAAATGACATCCATCGTTGAAACCTTCATAGGGCCCACGGTGATGCAGATGGAATATATATACCAGCTTGAATGATTAGCAGAAGCTGGAGTAGCAATAGAAGAAAAAAGATAAATAATAATAATAATAATAATAATAATAATAATAAATCCAATTTCATAATAAGGTCTTGTAGGTATGGATAAAACTAAAAACATAAATATAAGTTTGAAAGGTCTTCTGCCCTGGGAAGTTTTCAATGTAGGTGTTCAATGCCCATTATTTCTTACTGGGTGGTCCACTTGAGCTTGGGATATGCTTCAATTTTAGGTTGATACCTTAAAATGGAAGCAGATTGGCTAGTGTACAACACACCACCTACCTGGCTGGTGTGTTGAGATCACCAAGTTCTGTGAGTCCCATAGTGAGGTATGTGTTATATCCAAACTGTTTATCCATATGGAAGCTTGAGCCGAAAAATAAGACATATATAAAGATCAGGTGAACCACACCAGAAAAACCAGTGGGGGATAGAACGTCTACTATTGAAACCCTTTAAGGAGTCACAGAAGTTTTGGATCATATGATATTCGTTTTTCCTCTTCATCCAGGTCTCTGTAACCTTATGAACAGATTGGAAATAAGCGTTATTATGGGCCCTACGAATGTTTTAACGGTGATAATCATTGTCCCACTGCTATTTCTGGTGTGGTCCACTTG
Source organism: Magnolia changhungtana (assembly GCA_030180095.1). NCBI lineage: Eukaryota > Viridiplantae > Streptophyta > Magnoliopsida > Magnoliales > Magnoliaceae > Magnolia > Magnolia changhungtana. The sequence goes on along the minus strand of JASAUF010000450.1, from coordinate 219,711 downwards.
AGCTTTGGATATGACTCATTTTTGGGCTCATGCTCTAAAATAATCTCGCCAGATTGATGAATGGTGTGGATATAATAAATACATCATTGTGGGAGCTAGGCCCATGTAACTTTGATCTCCTTTGAACCGTTTTTGCCGCTCAAAGCTTGAGGAGCGTCAGCCCTCATCTTCGGATCAGCCAAGTCGCTGGTCCCTGGTACACCAGCCAATTCGATTCCCTTAAAATGAGCTGGTAAATTGGATGGATAGCGTGGATAATTAGGCATATACTCACGATGTGCCCAATAAAGTTTAGGACCGGTGTCTGTGGGCCACGATGATATGTTGGTTTTATCCACACCTTCAATCCATTTTTCCATATCATTACTAGATACTAACCCAAAAAAATAAAAAGGCATATCCAAGGCTCAAGTCGACCACACCACAGGAAGCAGCAGTGATAATGATGTCCACCCTTGAAACCATCCTAAGGACCATCATGATTTCATTCAACCTGTTCATAAGGTCTCATAGGCCAATGAAGGGAAAAGACAAATATCAATTTGATCCAAAACTTCAATGTCCTTCAAAATGTTTCCACTGGTAGGCGTTTGATCTCCACTATGTGGTCCACTTAATTAACCCTTGAATCTGACTCATTTTTAATGAGGATTGTGTACAACCCATGTCCCTAACTAGGAACGAACATCCACATTGTCCATTCATTTTGACATGCCATTCCTGATCATGTGCTTTCCACATGTAGGAAAATCCTGCTTTCCTGCATCATGATTGGTCCATATCATCACTGACATTGTCGATATTGTTGCATTAAATGCAGTGTGTGATGATGTGGTCCAATTAGATTACAAGAAGCAGTATTTTCCTTCTTGCAACAAGCAGAGGATCCGGATTCATCATTTTGGGGTTTAGTTCCAAAACTAAGGCACATCTAAGTCTAAGGGGACCACTCCACATGAAGGCGTGACGAAAATGACACCCAGATGAAGGGAAAACACAAATATCAACTTGACCCAAAACTTCTCAAGCACATAAGAAGTTTTCAATGGAAAGGGTTTAATCCCCATTGGGCGGTTCACTTAAGCATTGGAATTGCTTCATTATTAGACTTTTTACTCTAAAATGATATGGCAAAATGGATGAATGGTGCGGATAAAATCCATATCTCATAAATAAACCCATAAAGCACTTGTCCGCTCATATGTTAGGACAAGGGAGGGCAGTACCTACGGTTGCTGCTCCTAAGTGCTATGGGTCTCAACATGATGTATGTGTTTTATCCATGTTGTCCATCCATTTTAGTGCATGAGCCCAAAAGTGAGGCAAATCCAAATCTCAACTTGACTACACAGCAAAAACAGTGGTGATTGAATGCCCACTCTTGAGAGCCATAAAAGTTTTGGATCAGGCTCATATTGGATGGCAAATAAACATTATGTTGGATCATAAGAAGCTTTTAATGGTGGGTATTCAATCACTACTAGAAGTGAGGTCCACCTGAGATTTGGTCTTGCCTCATTTTTGGGCTCATGTCTTGAGTTGGAAAAATAGATGGACAAGTGGATTAAAAGCATTCATCATGGTGGAGCCCACATAGCACTGACTAATAGACGTCAATCTGGAAGGGTCACTGACTAATAGACGTGTATCTGGAAGGGTCCTATTGCAATTAGACTCCGAAAGAGGCGGATCGGAGTTAATGGAGTCATACGATACTCAGAGATTAGAAATGACACGGATTGGGTACATGGGTGTTCAATCCTATGTGACTTTATAAATACATTGGATGGCAAATTAACATCACGATGGGCCCTAGGAAGGTTTGAATGGTGGGCTTCATTGTCACCGCTGCTTCCTATGGTGTGGTCCACCTTTTGCTCATTTTTTGGCTTATACCTCAAAATGATATGGCCAAACGGATGAACTGTGTGGATGAACCCATACATCATAGTGGGCCCCTCAGAGCCCTAGCCTATGCCAAGCTCAGGACAAGCAGGGGTAGCACCCAGTCCACGTCCGATTGAAATAGTCACAACAGGATATAAAGGGTAGAGTTTTGATGCAGGGAAGGATGTGATGATGTCGATCGCCAATATTCTTCAAATCCATGAGGAAAGAAAATAGAAATAATTTCTAATAATTTAAAATAAATTGATTGATGATAAAACAAAAAGCGAAATTACAATCCTTTAAATAGTGAACTCAAACCTAGAAGTTTTAGAATCAAACTCCCTAAAAATGTGACTTACTATAAATAGTAAACTTATATTTATACGCAATCATGATTCCTTTTAGATTTCATGATTTTCGGCCAAAAATAGTAAGTATTCAATTCGTCCTAACCATATTATTCTCCTAATTTTTCTAAGCCCTTTTCATGTTGGGCACCACTCCTAAAACTCAAAGGATCAAAAGTTATGATCGAATTAAAACTTACTATTTGTAGTAAAAATGAGAATAAAAATGACTTTTGACCGTCGATTTGAAGGAATATCTCAAATCCGGTGGGGGCAACCCGACGAAGCTGGGTTGGTTGGATAAAGTAGCTTTTCCTTACGTTAGGGTTTCGTCGCCTCCCAAAGTTATATAAGGAGTACAAGATGAAGAGCTCTAGGCTCATGCCAATAAGTCCATACAAAATTGCAACACTACTTTTATTTCTTATATTATCTTTATCTTAGCTTAGTTTTTGTCTCTTTACTTCTATCGAACTACGCTACAGAATGTTTGAAGTTTAAGTAAGCTTTGATCTTTATTGGCCAATAACATTGAAAAATGTCTTTAACTTAGATCTCTATTGGCTAGTGCCCACGTTGTAGTATGCCTAGTATAATATAAATATTCGTAACATTACATTATCAGATACTAATCAATCGAGTTGGTACTTAGAAGATCAAATACTCTTATCACATCCGACTAACTATTTGCCTTGATTGTTTATCCACACAAGCAGTTTAAGTATTTATCTCTCATTTTATTTATTTTCTCTACTTTATTTATTTCTCTATCAATTATTGATAAATGATAAATAAAATTGGCACTATTTTTAGTCTTTTTTATTTCAAATCTATTAATCTTATTTCTATTGAGAAATACATTAGCAGCAATTACTGGTGAAAGAACAAGATCTTTAGACACAAGGCAAAATGAATCCATTCAAAAATGACTAACCCTCTCCCGTTTTATAAATTGCTTCATCGCTATTAGTATTGGTGGTTGAGCGGCCAACCGGATCCTTAAATTCAATCTTAAACGGTCTATCTTAGTACAGAGATACTAGTGTTACATCAAATTCTAGTCAAGTAGGACTCTGGCATATGCCCGCATTATCATAATCGCACAATTCTAAGGTGTGTGGCTTCATGTTTGATTGAATTATGCAAACATGGCAGGCCTTAAAATGGTTTCAACAGTCAGTGTCAATGTAACCATGTCTTCCTATAGTGTAGTCCACCTGACCCTTTGATATGTATACTTTTTGGGCTCATGCCCCCAAAGTGATCAGTCAAGATTGATTGGCAGCGTTGATAAAACACATACATTATGGTCAGCCCCTGGCAGGGCGGTCCCTCTCTAGTTAGGTCTTGGTGGGAGTAGATTAGGTGTAGCTACCTCACCTAAGATGGTGCGGCCCTTACTGTGCAGCCCACCTTGATGTACGCATTCTATATCCTCATCCTCCATCCATTTTGACATATCAATTTAGGGCACGGGCCCAAAAATAAAAGAAGATCCAAATTTCAGGTGGACCATACCATAGAAAACGGTGGTGATTTAATATTGAAAGCTTCTTATAGGTTACAAATTAAAGTTTTAAATAAAACTGATATTTATTTTATCCCTCAATTCACATTTTTATGACCTTGTTAAAAGGTTTGATGATAAATAAACATCATGAAAACAAAACAACGCATCCTAAGAAGTTTTTAAGGTGAGGTATTTAATCTCCCTTCTAATATATAATATGGTCCACCAGAAATTTGGGTTTGCTTCATTTTCTGGGTTCATACTCAGAAAAACAGATGGACGGCTGTATATAAAATACATACATCAATGTGGGCCCATGGTAAGGGCTGCACCCAACCCACTCCCAGTATGGGTGGAAAGCAGATTACATCCTGCCCACCTTGATGTATATATTTTGTATCCATGCCGTCCATACATTTTTATTTTTTTCATATTATTTTAGGGTATTGGCCCAAAAATGAAACAGATTCAAATCTTAGAAGGACCATGCCGTAGGAAACAGTGGTGATTGACCATTAAATACTTCTTGTGGGCCACAAAAATAATTTAGATCAAGTAGATACTTAGCTTTTCCCCTTCATACTTATTTTTGTCAACAGGTTGGATGGCAAATAAACATTACAGAAACAAGACAGTAGGCCTTAGGAAGTTTTGAACGGTAAGACACTCAATCACCACTGTTTCTTATGGCATGAGATTTTGATTAGTTTCATTTTTTGGCACATAACCTCAAATGATCAGGCAAAAATGAATGGACAGCGTGGATATAAAATACATACATCAAGGCGGGCCCACAGTAAGGGTCGCACCATCTTAAGGCAAGTCTGGGACACGCCTACTCCACTCCCATCAGAAATGGGAGCAGATTGCCTGTGACTAAGGGTGTACACAAACCGGGCTAGCCCGGTTAACTCGCTCGACCCGGCCCGAAAAAGCTCGACTCGAAACTGAGTTCTGGTCAGGACATGCCAATTTTCTAGGCCCGAAAGTGAGTTCAGGCTGAATTCGGATACCTCCCAGTTCGGCCCGACTCGCCCCTGCCCGACCCGACCCGGTCGGGTGTGTGTGTGTGTGTGTGTGTGTGTGTGTGTGTGTGTGTGTGTGTGTGTGTGTATCAAACCTAACCCTACCTGTCCCTTTCCCCTTTCACTTTCTGAGATCGCCCGACCCCACGGCCATGGTCCCCACCAAACCCTTCTCCTCTCTCCCTGCCCGACGACCCGACCCCACCAAATCTCTCTAATCTCTCTCTCTCTCTCTCATCCGACCAGTGGGCGGACGTTGTCCAATGACGCAGGAATGAATGTGATGAGGATAATTACTCCGAATCCACGGAGCTTCTCTGGATTCCTCACAGAGACTTCTCGAATCCACGAGGAAAGAAAGCAGAAAAATAGAAATAAATTCTAAGAAATTCAAAATTGATTAATTGATGACTAAAAATGAGTTCACAACCCTTTAAATAGGGATACCAAGCAATGAGAAAGAAATCAGAATCAAACTACAACTACAACTCCTAGAAATCGCGATTTACTATAAATAGTAAACTTACTATTTATAGATGGTCGTGATGTCTACTAGTGCGCAAGGTTTTCGGCCAAAAATAGTAAGTGTCCTATTTGGCTTCACCAAACCGTTCTCCTAATTATTCTAAGCTCTTTTCACGTTGGGCGCAACTCTTAAAACCCAATGGATGAAGAGTTATAATTAAACTAAAACTTACTATTTATAGTAAAAACGAAATTAAAACAGGGAAACGACTGTCGATCCAGGGGTTTTTTGCAATTCCGGGTGTCGCAACCCTGCATGGTAGGGTTGGTTGGCTAAAGTAGCTCTTTCTACCCCAAAATCATATATTTTACGTCGGCTACCTCATCCTGGATTGCGAGATACGCCCGATCTAAGGTCCGCCGGTCCGGATCACTTCTGTCGTCGACCGGGCCTTTTCTGATCCATCTTGGCCATGAAACTGTCTGCAACCCGCTCTACATTAGTCCCCTCCACTTCAAAAGAACTCGTCCTCGAGTTCTCATCCTACGCTGGTTCATGATACTCGGTCAGGTCCGCGACGTTGAAAGTCCGTGAGATCGCCATGTCATCTGGAAGTTCAACAACATAAGCGTTGTCATTGATCTTTTGAATGATTGGGATGGGTCCAATCTTCTTATTTTTCAACTTGTTATACGTCCCGGTCGGAAATCTCTCCTTGTGCAGATGGACCATAACGCAGTCGCCCACCTCGAACACTTTTTGTCACCGGTGCTTGTCCGCTTATTCATTGTACTTCTCGTTCGAGGCATGTAGCTTGGTCTGCACTTCCGCATGGATGCCCATGATCTTGTCTACCATATGTTCTATTGCAATGCTCGTGCTTGAGTGCTTGGGCAGAGGGGCCAAGTCAAGCGTGTGGCGAGGCACTCGTCCATAGATAATCTGGAACGGTGATTTTCCTGTCGAGCAGTTCACCATGTTGTTGAATGCAAACTCTGCTTGAAACAAGGCAAATCCCATTGCTTCGGTTTTTCTCCTGAAATACAGTGAAGGAAGTTTCCCAACGTGCGATTCACAACTTCGGTCTGCCCACCAGTCTGTGGGTGGTAAGCACTGCTGAATTGAAGTCGTGTATCAAATCGAGTCCACAAAGTCCGCCAAAAGTGGCTAATGAACTTCTTATCACGATTAGAAGTAATGGTCTTGGGGACCCTGTGTAGCCGTACGACCTCTCTAAAGAATAGATTCGTCATGTGTGTTGCATCGAGGGTCTTCTTGCATGGGATAAAGTGTGTCATCTTGGAGAAACGATCTACCACCACGAACACCGAATCCATACTGCGTTGTGTTCGTGGAAGACCAAGCACGAAGTCCATTGATAAATCCTCCCAAGGACCGTCAGGCACAGGTAACGGGGTGTATAGGCCCGTATTCTAAGATTACCCTTTGGAGGTCTAACAAACATAACAACGTTGTACGACTTTTCCCATATCACATACTAATTGCAGCCAGTAATACCACTCTTCTACAAGAGCTCGAGTCTTATCTCGTCCAAGGTGTCCACCGAGGCCACCTCCATGTAGCTCCTGAATAATCTGCTCCCTCAGAGAACTTTGAGGGATGCATAATTGATTCCCTTTGAAGAGAAAATCATCCTATATATGAAGGTCATTGGGGTGACCTTCTTGGCACTTCACCCAAGAATCTTTGAAGTCCTTATCCTCGATATACAGATCTTTTGCTCATCGTAACAAGTAGTGATGCACGGCGGCTAAGTGCATCAGTCACCTTGTTCTGCTGCCCTGACTTGTGCTTCAAAACGAACGTGAATTCCTGTAAAAAAAAAAGTAACCCATCTAATGATCAGGGTCAAATATTGCATACCAGACCCCAGTAATTGCCTAATTTTACGTACATGATAAAGTTTAATGGAGTATTTTAATCATGTTTTTATTATAGGATGAAATCAGGAGCGTTAATTGGAAATTGATGTAAAAGGCATGGATTTCATGATCCAAAGTCTCCAGAGCACGGGATGGACTCCAGAGAACCAATAATAAAGATTTTACACGCCTGAGATTTGAGGAAAGCAAGCCAAAGGGGCCCAAAAAGGGTCCAGAATGCAAGATCACATGGTTCCCACCATCCGATCAACTCGAAACTTCATACATATGATGGGGGCCATAAATTAACCGTACATATTAAATTTCAGCCATTGAGGATTTCAGGAAGTGGTCCAACGGACAGATCAGCCCATTAATCTTCACTTTGGGGCCCACATGATATTTGTAACTGCCTCAAACTTGGTTTTGGCGGTTGAAATTATATGAAGGAAAGGATGGACGGTGCAGATTTCTTATAAACATTATAGTGGACCCCGTAGATGATGCATGTACACCATGCGTACACGTCCACTTGCGGTGCACCGGACCACCTATGACGGTCAGCGAAGCGCTGACCCGCGCCCGCCTCTTCAAAACAAGTTCGGCGTCCAGCGTCTGCGAACGACGAACTTGCCGGCAGTTGTGGACCCCACACATTATCCTAATGAGTAATCCAAACCGTCCATCCGCTTCCTGGGGCAACTATTACCGTTGCCTAGGTGGCAAAAATTCAAATGATAGCATAGATCGGTTTTTAACCGTACAAACGCAGGATGGACGGCAAGACAGAAAGCCACGTGGGCTGCACCGAATCCACCCCAAAACCAGTCAATTCCTATTGATTTTTCGAGCTGAAACCAATGGACAGCCTGGATTCCTGTGAAAAGTCCAATAATGGACCCCACCATCATCGCAGGCGTCGGTTCTGCGCTTGTCCCCAGTAACATCGAACGGCAGCTTGGTTTTGCGGTGTTTGTGGACCCCACCCGTTAACCGTACGGAAGATCTGATCTATTCATCGTGTAGAGTGGTTCGAGAACTACAAAATCATGCTGATATTCCACTCCCATGCGTACACACGTGTGCAGTACAGAGGCCACAAACGGACTGCTCTGCAATGTTCAAAACTGATCTTTTCGTGATTTCTTCCCTGGGCCGCGTTAATAGATGTTCAAAACAATCCATTCTTGACTGAAATTTCATCCTAAATCCAATGGACGGGGTTGATTGTCTAGAAAATACCTCTGTGGGGCCCATCGATCACGGCTGCAAAAAATTGCACTTCGAGTCCTTCTACGATTCTGCCACCGACCCCAGCTCTCCAACAACTATAAAAGAGGGATTATGGGTGTGGGGAATTCATTCAGAACCAGGGAATTCGAGATCCAGAGCCAGGGAGAGAAGAAAGAGAAGAAAGAGATGGAAGAAGAGAGAGACATCGATTGGTTTGGTGTTATATTTTTATGAATTTCGTTTAATATTTTTTATGGATTTTATGGGTCACTAATCTCTCAGCTAGGGCTGAGATGAAACCCCTAATTTGATCAGCTCTTGTATTGGTTGATTTACTTTGAATATTAATTAATTTGTTTCTTTCTCTAAGTGGGCTTGATTGGTTTAAATTCTATACTTCTCCATCTATGAACTTGACTAAAGTATATATATGGATGTTGTATGGATGTTTATTATAGATGCTTGGGTCTAATCAAGAACAGGTTTCCTATAGAGGAAGAACAGGGTGCTTTAATGAATTGTACATTCCATGTGCCCGACCAAGGACATGGGATGTGTTATTCATGGCATTGCTTAAAGGAATTAGACATTCTGTATGCCCGATTAAGGACACAGATTGTGCTTTCTCTATATAAGTGGTATCAATCTAGATCAAGGTGAATCAACAGACAAAACAAGGGTTAGGATAATTAGGGGTGGATTCGAAAGTCCTAGTGCTCTCTCTCTGATTGAATTTTTCTTCCCTGTTCTTAATTGTTTTTTTTTCCTAGAATTGTGCTTAGTAATTCATTCCATTATTCGTTGGATTAGTTAAGGAGAATCCTAGATTTGAATTGTGATGACCAGTCCTCGTGGGAACGATCTCGTAATACGTACCATATCTACATCTGATTCGTATACTTGCGAGTTTAAAAATCATTTAAATCGTGTTGGTTTAAATAAAACATCAAGTTTTTGGCGCCGTTGTCGGGGACTGTTTCGTTCCAAATTGAATTTAGGATTCTCTCTTATCATAATTCATAGCTTAGGATTTCACTAACTTAGAGTTCTTTTCTTTATTTTAGAAACTAACCTATTTCCTGTTTTGTAGGATCCTGAAATAAACTTCTAATATTGGTAATTCCTTTCTAAATTCTTTATTTTTTTTCTAATTTCTATTTTTAGAACTAGGATTTTATATTTTTAGAAATTTTTTAGTTTCTAATTTTAGATTTAGATTCTTCTTTCAATTAACTTCCTATTTTCTAGTTTAGAAATTCTTCCCTTTTTAGTTTAGTTTTCCTTCTTCCATTGCAATAACATAGTTTATGCTAGGACGTAGATCTTTGAATATAGAACTAGCACCGTTTGATCCTGAAATAGAAAGAACACTGCGTGAAAGATTGAGAAATAATTCTGTTGAAATGGCGAATGAGACTGAAATTAAGGCTCTCAAAGATTATTCAGCTCCTGTCCAATTTAATGCGCCTTCATGCATAGTGTTGCCAACCACTATGGCAGCACACTTTGAACTGAAAACTGGAGTCATACAATTATTGTTATCCTTTTATGGATTGGACAAGGAGGACCCATATCATCATGTGAAAGAATTCTTAGACATTTGCTCCACCTTTAAGTTCCAAAACTTCTCAGACGATTCGATCCGCCTACGCCTGTTTCCTTTTTCTTCGAAGGATAAGGCGAAAGCATGGTTGAATTCTCTAGAAGTTAGATCTATCACTACATGGGACCAACTGTCTAAGAAGTTCTTAAACAAGTTCTTCCCCGTTCACAAAACCAATGCCCTCCGTAGAGAAATTACTAACTTCACACAAAAAGAGGGCGAGCACTTTCATGAATGTTGGGAAAGATGGAAGGACTTGCTTCTTAAATGTCCTCACCATGGTTTTGAGAAGTGGCAACAAGTTCAATACTTCTATGACGGTCTGACACCCCAGAACCGTCGCATGGTTGATGCCACCAGTGGAGGGTCATTCATGACCAAAAGTGAAGTCGAAGCGTGGAACTTCTTTGAAACCTTGTGCGAAAATTCCCAGCAATGGGACTATTCAAATAGAGGTGACAGAAGTCCCCAACCACAAAAGAGAGGTGGTATATATGAGATAGGAGTCGTATGCAGAGTACGCAAGCCAAGCTTGATAACCTGACAAAGAAAGTTGATGCTCTGGTATTAAATAATGGACCTCCACAAACAGCTCAAGTCGAGGCATGTGCCACATATTCTAGTCCTGCCCATCCTATGCAGTCTTGTCCATCTGGTGCAGCATCCCCAGAACTTCTCTCTGAACAAGTTCATGCTATGAACACTTTTCAAAAACCTGGGAATGATCCTTACTTGAACACATACAACCCAGGGTGGGCTAGACATCCAAATTTTTCTTGGGCAAAAGGACCACAATAAGGAGTACCATCTGAAAATCCTCCCATGCAACCGTACCTCCAAGTTAGCAGTCAACAACTTCATCAGTTTCTGCAATATCAACAACTGCCTACACAATCAAGGAAACCATCTCTTGAGGATACACTTCATCTTTTTATGCAGAGTTCTCTCCAATTCCAAAAAGACACCCAACAAACCTTACTTGCCAACCAGCAAAGCTTACATGCAAATGCGCAATCCATTGCTAAGCTGGAAGTACAAATGGGTCAACTAGCTGCCACATTGAGTGAGAGAGAGAAGGGCAAGTTCCCTAGCCAACCTGAGGCTAACCCAAAGGGACAGTATGAGATTGGCTCTAATTCCAACCAAGGGCAATATCATGAACAGGCCAAATCGATCACTACCCTTAGGTCAGGCAAGCAGATTGACAACAGAATAGAGATGCCTAAGGATGAATCAAGTTCTAAAGCAGAAGATCAAGATGAAGCAGAGGGACACACCAATGCATCAAAAGTCCAAAAGCTCTCTGACTCTCCAAGAGCCACTAATGTGCCACCCTACGTGCCCAAAGTACCCTTTCCTCAACATCTAGCACCAATGAAGAAAAGAAATAACTTTGATGAAATTCTGGATGTATTTAAAAAAGTGCAAGTCAACATCCCGTTGCTTGACGCTATCAAACAAGTCCCTGTTTATGCTAAGTTTCTGAAAGATTTATGCACTCAAAAGCGTAAGCAGAATGTTCATAAGAAGGTCTTCATTGCAGAGCAGCTCAGCTCCATGATTCAACATAACACCCCTCCGAAATTTAGGGATCCAGGAGCTCCCACAATTTCTTGCGGCATAGGAGATCATAAGATCGGGAAGGCATTGCTTGATTTAGGGGCGAGCGTCAATTTGTTACCATATTCGGTTTATGAGCAGCTAGGATTTGGTGAGTTGAAGCCGACTAAGGTAACATTACAACTAGCTGATAGATCTGTCAAGGTGCCTCGGGGTGTTATTGAAGACGTGTTAATCCAGGTTGATAAATTTTATTTTCCAGTGGATTTCATAGTTATAGATACTCAGCCTGTCCAGAATCTTCATAGTCAGATCCCAGTCATCTTGGGTCGTCCATTTTTGGCCACATCTAATGCTATTATAAATTGCCGGAATGGAGTTATGAAATTGTCCTTTGGTAACATGAATATTAAACTCAATGTTTTTAATGCAGGACAACAATCCGCAGATTTGGATGACATATCTGAAGTGGACATGATCGAGAGTCTAGTGCAGGACTCCTTCCGCAAATCTTTTGAAGACTCTCTTGAGACCTGCTTAGCACAATCTGGCATAGATTTTGACATCGATAGTCCCATCCACGAAGTCAATGCTCTGCTCGACTCTACTCCTATATTGGATACCAAAAAATGGAGAGCGAAAGTAGAACCTCTTCATCCCTCTGAGACGCTTCCTAACAGCACAGTTTTTAACTCTGAGAAGACAAAGGCAAGCAGGCTGCTTAATGTTCTTAGAGCATATAAGGCAGCAATTGAACGGAAGATAGCGGAAATACAGGGAGTATGCCCCACTGTATGTATGGATCATGCTGTGGAATTGTCGCGTGAAATGCAAAGGAAGCATGATCCTAACATGGAAGAAGTCATTCGAGCAGAAGTCCTTAAATTATTTGAAGACAGTGTCAGTTACCTCATTGCAGATAACATAGCTCATGGGAACTCACATCACTTGTCTGGGATTGGTTAATTAAGATATTGAGGTAATTTCTTTGGCGGACCCTGGTTATAAAGATTATTTCATTCATGGTCCGTTCTTGTCTGGCTGAAGACGTTAAACTTAGCGCTCCTGGGAGGCAACCCAGCCTTTTGCTTTATTGTATTATTTTTTTTATTTCATTCCTTTTTATTTTTCTAGTTAGTTAGTTTAATGTTTGTGGGTAACATTACTGCAAACCCTCACGAGACTACAACTCGTCCACTAGGGGTAACTTAGGGGTTTAAAGGCTTGTTGCATACGCTAAATGCAATCGAGAGCACCTGCGAAAGTGGTATAGGTAGGATCTTCTTTTATTTTCTTTTTGTTATTTTTGCTTCTGTTGATTTCTCTCTTGTACTCACTCGCGTTTACGTTGAAATTTTTTTAGAAAGCTTCTTGATTTTCCATCCAGGTACTATCTTTCCCTCATTCCTCTTTTACTTTCATTGTCCCATGTGCATTTCTTGCTTATTTCTTTTACATTGAGGACAATGTAGATTTTAGGTTGGGGGTGGGAGATTAGGTTACCTAATCAGTATTTTCTTGGTCTTAAGCAAAATTTGTGAAAATTTTAAATTTTTTTCTGGAAATTCTATTGAATTCAAAGTGATTTTGAAGGATAGTTGTGATTTTAACATTATAAGATTTGTGATATTGGTAACTTATGACTCTTGGATTTGGCCATCTGCTTGATTTCACAGTCAAATTTGAATTGTTAATCCATGATTAGAAGTTGTAAACATTGATTGAGCCATGATTTCACATATCAGATCTCACTTACACATTAAGTTTTCGGTTCGATAACTGAATGATTAACTTAGTAAAAAGAAGAATTAAAAGGTTAAATCTTCACCATAGGTTTTCTCCCTATAGGTGCAGATTTGATTCTCCATAGTTGACATATGAAAAAAAAAAAAAAAAGTTAGGCGACAAGTTTTCGCCATAGGTTTGCTCCCTATAGGTGAGAATTTGATTCCTCTCATTTAGTTCATTATTGCTCATAAAGAAAATCAAAGGCTGGTAAAATGAAAAGTTAATCTGTGAAATAAGTGTTGGTTTCAAGCTTGGTTGTCACGAATTACCAATGATATCATGAAATTGACAAATTGGATCTTTTAATGATTGTAAGCCGAGATTACACTATACACCTGTGGAACTCAATGTTTAGGAATGTTCTAATTGATGGATTAATATTTTGAACTTGATTATGAAGTTTACTGTAAGCTTGATTCCAAGAGAAAAATTCCACACACCGATCATGAATCTTAGAATTTTCACATCTCAGCTATCTGTTCACATGTCACTTGAATTTACAGGAATTGTCTTTTATTTCTGAAATTATTTTTCGCATGTTTTACTCGGGACTAGCAAAATACTGGTTGGGGGTTGTGATCAGGGTCAAATATTGCATACCAGACCCCAGTAATTGCCTAATTTTACGTACATGATAAGGTTTAATGGAGTATTTTAATCATGTTTTTATTACAGGATGAAATCAGGAGCGTTGATTGAAAATTGATGTTAAAGGCATGGATTTCATGATCCAAAGTCTCCAGAGCACGGGATGGACTCCAGAGAACCAATAATGAAGATTTTACACGCCTGAGATTTGAGGAAAGCAAGCCAAAGGGGCCCGAAAAGGGTCTATAATGTAAGATCACATGGTTCCCACCATCCGATCAACTCGAAACTTCATACATGTGATGGGGGCCATAAATTAACCGTACATATTAAATTTCAGCCATTGAGGATCTCGGGAAGTGGTCCAACGGACAGATCAGCCCATTAATCTTCACTTTGGGGCCCACCTGATATTTGGAACTGCCTCAAACTTGGTTTTGGCGGTTGGAATTATATGAAGGAAAGGATGGACGGTGCAGATTTCTTATAAACATTATAGTGGACCCCGTAGATGATGCATGTACACCATGCGTACACGTCCACTTGCGGTGCACCGGACCGCCTATGACGGTCAGCGAAGCGCTGACCCGCGCCCGCCTCTTCAAAACGAGTTCGCCGTCCAGCGTCTGCGAACGGCGAACTTGCCGGCAATTGTGGACCCCACACATTATCCTAATGAGTAATCTAAACCGTCCATCCGCTTCCTGGGGTAGCTATTACCGTTGCCTAGGTGGCAAAAATTCAAATGATAGCATAGATCGGTTTTTAACCGTACAAACGCAGGATGGACGACAAGACAGAAAGCCACGTGGGCTGCACCGAATCCACCCCAAAACCAGTCAATTCCTACTGATTTTTTGAGCTGAAACCAATGGACGGCGTGGATTCCTGTGAAAAGTCCAATAATGGACCCCACCATCATCGCAGCGTCGGTTTGCCCTGTCAGCGTAACGGACGGCGCTGGCGGTTTTTGCGACTGTTTGTGGACCCCACCCGTTAACCGTATGGAAGATCTGATCCGTTCATCGTGTAGATTGGTTCGAGAACTACAAAACCATGCTGATATTCCACTCCCATGCGTACACACGTGTGTAGTACAGAGGCCACAAATGGACTACTCTGCAATGTTCAAAACTGATCTTTTTGGTTATTTAGCATGCACACGATTCACGTTAGTCTGACTATTAATAAACTTTAATGCTTGATGGTCAGTGTAAAGAATAAACTCTCCTTGAATCAGATAATGCCGCTAATGTTGCAGTGCCTGAACAACTGCATATAACTCAAGCTCATAAGTCGACCACATCTTTCGGGCTTCGCTGAGCTTCTCGCTGTAGAAGGCTAACGGCCTGCCTTCCTGTGATAATACTCCCCCAATTTCGACGTATGAACCGTCGCACTCAACCTCAAACAATTTATCGAAATTAGGAAGCACCAAGACCGGTGTTGTAGACAAACGATGCTTGATCTTGTGAAAGCTCTTGTCAACTTTCTCGGTCCACTGGAACGGTCCTTTTTTCATGCAATCTGTTATAGGCGCGATTATGGTGCTAAAATCTTGCACAAATCGACGATAGAAAGTCGCCAACCCGTGAAAACTCTTCACCCATGAATGTTTGTCAGGATCGGTCATTCCCTAATAGCTCGCACATTTTTATCGTTCACACGAATGCCTGTGGATGTTACAACAAATCCTAAAAATAACAGGCTGTCAGTTAAAAAACTACATTTCTTCAAGTTGAGGTACAACTTGTTAATTTGTATGACCTACAGCACCTGCCTGAGACGTTTCCTGTGCTCCACCTCATCCTGGCTATATATCAATATGTCATCGAAATAGACTACCATAAATCGGCCAGTGAACGGTTTTAGAACTTGATTCATCAAACGCATAAAAGTACTTAGTGCGTTCGATAGGCCGAAGGGCATGACCAACCACTCATACAACCCTTCCTTGGTCTTGATGTCGTTTTCCACTCGTCACGGGGTCGGATACGAATCTGATGGTACTCGCTCCTTAAATCTAGTTTAGAGAACACCTTGGCCCCTTTTAGCATATCGAGCATGTCGTCCAATCGTGGTATTGGGAACCGATATTTAATGGTAATTTTATTGATTGCCCGACTGTCGACACACATGCGCTAGCTTCCATCTTTTTTTGACTTTAATAATGCTGGTACGGCACATGGGCTCATGCTCTCTCTCAAGAGACCCTTACGGATCAATTCCTCCACTTGCCCCTGAAGTATCTCGCACTCCTTCGGACTCATCTGATAATGAGGGCAGTTGGGCAGGCTATCCCCAGGGACAAGGTCTATGTGATGTTAGATGTCCCTCATAGGGGGCAATCCACCAGGTAAATCCTTAGGCCAGACTTCTTTGAATTCGTTTAGCAACAGTCTTAAACTTGGAGGGATGTTTGAGGGTTCCTTTCCCTCGCCCTTCACCACTACGGCGTATACCTCGCCGGTTTCCTTAGATTCCTCCATGAAATCCCGAATGGTCAAGAGGGAGCTCCCCTCCACTTTAGAAGCTTCAGGGTGGTTCTCTGGTGCCATAGGGGCAAGGATTATTTTTCGATATCCTTGACGAATACGTAGACATTGTCTCGTCCCCGATGAGTCGCATCACGGTCTGACTGCCAGGGTCGACCGAGTAGCATGTGGCAAGCTTCCATGTCGACCACGTCACAAAGTATCTGATCCTTATAATTTTTACCAATTGAAAATGAGATAGTGCATTGTTCAGTTACCTTGGTCTCATTCACCTTTTTTATCCAGCCAATTGAGTACGGGGAAGGATGTTTCATCGTTGGTAGCCGCAACTTGTCCACCATCACTCTTGAAACGATGTTCTCGCTACTACCACTGTCTATGATCACATCACAGACCTTTCCGTTGACAGTGCACCGAGTACGAAATATATTGTGTCGCTGTGGATGTAATTCCTTTCGTGGGGTATACAGTAATCGCCTCACAACTAGAAATTCGCCACGATCCTCGCCCGTCATTTCATCGCCACCTGCTATTTCTTCAGTGGTTTGTTCATGTTTGTCATAGCCATGGTCTTCTTCTGCAGCCTCATCTTCAATGCTCCCTTCATTTATAGTCAAGTGTGCTGCGGGACGTTGAGGACATGTGTTTGATAAGTGGCCTGGCTGGCCACAGCGGTAACAATTGTTCGACCTTGGCCGAGCATAAGGATTTGGAATCCTACTTGGGCCCGCTGTTGTGGGTGTTGCACGTTGAGGTCTGGATGAGCTGCTCCCCGTATCACGGTTTGTGGTTGTAGGAGGTTGATGACGTTCTCCTACTGGATCTTTTCCTCGTGCCAGCACTGGATCCTGCGTGGGACCCATCATGGGGAGTCGAGTTGAAGGATAAGGACGAGCAGGAACTCTTGCAAGTTGTGTTTCTGCCCTACCCGTCAATTGAACTGCTTCATCCATGGTCCCGACTGGGTACATCTGAACTCGGTCCTGAATTGTCGGTCGTAACCCACTTATAAATTGTGCTACCTTCTATGACTTAGATTCTGACAGATCGTTTCATGTAGCCAACCGCTGGAATTCTTCAATGTAATCTGTGACAGTTCGGTTTCCTTATCAGCAATTTTGGTATTGCTGGAATAATATTTGCTTATAATCACTGGGGAGAAATCGTGATCAAAGAAGACGTCTCATCAGTGGCCATGTGAGATGGGTGCCTTGTTCTGGCGGACTCGTGAGAGTTGTAATTGTTCCTTCCATGCAGAAGCACCAGATTTTAACTTAAACGCTACCAATTTTACCCTTTTATGATCTAGCACGTCCATATAATCAAAATATCTCTCTACTTCGGCTAGTCAATCGAGGAAATCTTCTATACGTAATAAACCATTAAAACCAGGAAGTTCAACCTTACCTCGATAGTCTCTTTCGGTACGATCTAGGTAATCGCCTCCATGGATTGGTCGTCGGGCAAAACCCTCATCATTGCTAGAACTTGAATCATCAGGTATAACCCTACGGTTTGCCACTGGTAGTGCTCTACAGAAATCGGGGTTACATCGTACAACCACCATGGGTGGTGGAGCCACCATGGATGGTGGAGCTACCATAGGTGGTGGAGCACCGCCTAGGGCTCGGGGCGGAAGTAGTGCATCCGCAAGATGGTCGAGGGTTGCCTGCAGCCCTTGCATGGTCAACTGACTCTCCCGGTGGAAAGCTTCCATTCTTTCCGAAAGATAACGAATCCCTGGATCACTGTCCACAGGGTTTTGATTCATACCTTCATTGTTTGCCATCGGCCCGAGAGGAATCCTCGCTCTGATACCAATTGACGCAGGAATGAACGTGATGAGGATAATTACTCCGAATCTACGGAGCTTCTCTAGACTCCTCACAAAGACTTCTTGAATCCACGAGGAAAGAAAGCAGAAAAATAGAAATAAATTCTAAGAAATTCAAAATTGATTAATTGATGACTAAAAATGAGTTCACAACCCTTTAAATAGGGGTACCAAGCAATGGGAAAGAAATCAGAATCAAACTACAAGTACAACTCTTAGAAATCGTGACTTACTATAAATAGTAAACTTACTATTTATAAACGGTCTGATGTCTACTACTACGTAAGGTTTTCGACCAAAAATAGTAAGTGTCCTATTTGGCTCCACCAAACCGTTCTTCTAATTATTCTAAGCTCTTTTCACGTTGGGCGCAACTCCTAAAGCCCAATGGATGAAGAGTTATAATCAAACTAAAACTTACTATTTATAGTAAAAACGAAATTAAACAGGGAAACGACTGTCGATCTAGGGGTTTTTCGCAATTCCGGGTGTCGCAACCCCACGTAGCTGGTTGGTTGGCTAAAGTAGCTCGTTCTAGCCCAAAATCATATATTTTACGTCGGCTAACTCATCCCGGATTGCGAGATACGCCCGATCTAAAGTCCGACGGTCTGGATCACTTCTGTCATCGACCGGGCCTTTTTGATCCATCTTGGCCATGAAACTGTCTGCAACCACTCTACATCATCTTACCACAGTCCGGCGGACGCTGTCTTGACTCAAACAAAAAAGTTTCCACTTCCCAATCCAAACTTTCTGAGGAAGAGAAGGAAGCTAAATTATTAACATTGGAAGAAGAACAATTCCAACTCGCTTTAAAGCATAGTATGAAAGAGGCTTTTACACATCAGTGATGTCCTCCAAGACCACATAATGTCGAAGCAGGTTCAAGCTGCATAGGTAAAAAGAAGAATAATAAGAATTCAGCTAAGTTTCTCTCCAGTCTGGATGCGTTTTACAGGACGTTGGGAACTACGTATAAATCTTCTCACAAAAATAGTTTGAAAAATCTAATTCAAACTATACAAGAAGAGGGCGATAAAAAGCTATCTCTACCTTCTGAAGAGGGAGAGGTGAATGAGTACGTATATGAAGATTTAGATAGCAGCTCGGGCTCAGCAGATGAATTTCCTCAACAGTAGTAGTCAGTAGTGTATGACTGTATTTAGTTTGTATAAAATGTTTTATTTTATGCTTTGTCAAATGTATGTAAATGTTCTGACTAGTTAGATTTTTTGTGAAGTCTATAGTTCAACTATCTAAACTGTTGATCGAGGGCCTTGTAATGGAACGCGAATTACCTGCCAAAGCCCTTCCCATGAACTTGCTATAAGGTTCGAAATGGCGGCCAAACTCGAAATCGGGTTCAAATCGCCGAACTCGGGTTTGAAATCGAAACTCGAAGGTTCGAATCGCCCTCGGTCCGAACTCGCGCCGGGCCCGGTTCGAGCTGGAGATGTTGGCCCGGTGACTAGGCCCGGTCGAGTTTGGGCCTTGTGTGGCTATTGAACGGGCCTGGACGGGCTGAGGCCAGTTCGACTCTGCCCGACCTGTGTACACCCCTACCTGTGACTAGGGCCAAGGCTGTGCGGGGTCGATCCACAGATATATATATATATATATATATATATATATATATATATATATATATATATATATATATATATCTATCTATCATTCAAAGGAATACATCCCATCCTTAATAAGTCATGATAACGCGATAGAAGAATACCAGAATAAATGGAGAGCTTGTAAACGGTAGAAGAAGGAAGATGGCTTCTGCAATCAGTTGGCCACTCGAGATTAGAAATGGAAAAGGTAGCATAGAAAGAACTAATTACTTAAGAATTAAAAAGAAAATGCATTTTTCAAAGGTAACTCTGTCAAGGATTAAACCCAAGAATGCTTGTTAAATTATTTGGGATCCTAAGTTACTTAAGTAGCTTATATTCATTTATACTTATTAAGTAAATAAAGTACATTTAGTAACAATATACTTATCAGCTAAAAAGTAGAAAAAACATGCTTGGCTTCTAATATTATAAGTAATTATCCCTCAAGTTTGTTTGGTCCCCCTCACATACATCATTCATCATTTGGGGCCAACCTATGATGTGGACCATTCATTGTGTGGACTCCACCTTTGATGTGGGTTGTCCATCATGCAGGGCCCACCATGGATGTGAGTCATTCATCATTAGGGACTAACCTTTTATGTGCATTGTTCATTATGCAGGGCCCATCTTTGATGTTTGTCATCCATCATGTGGGGCCCACCATTAATGTTATTGTCCATCATGTAAGGCCTACCTTCAATATCCACCAACCATCATATGAAGCCCAGATTTGATGAGTACCGTCTATCATGTGGGCCCCACCTTTGATGTGGGTTGTCCATCATGCAGAGCCTGCCTTGGATATGGGCTAGTCATCATTAGTGCTGACCTAATTTGATGTGGACTGTCCATCATATGGGGCCCATGTTCATATGGATCATCCATAATGTGAGGCTCACCATGATTAATTGTCCATCATGTGGAGCCCAACTTTGATGTGTATCATCCATCATGAATGAGTAAAAATAAAAAAAATAAAGTAAAAAATTATCCAATGGTTGCGCTATGAGAATTTTTTAGTCAACATGACTTTTTAGATGATGGCCAATTTGTAGTAGGCCTCACAAAAAGAACTGTCTAATTTGAGTTAATGCCGGAGACATATAGTTCTTGTGTGAGTATCAACCTGCAAGATTAAGCAACCATGCGGGCAAACATGGGCCTTGCAAGTATAGGCACCGGTGGTTACATGTAAATGGCCTGGCCCAGAATCAGATGGCTGTCTATACCATGAGTCCAGCATGCATCCTCTTTCAGCCTTGAAGGTCCTACACGATGAATGATCACGCGTAGCAGTTGGCCAATGTGCTCAACCTTAATGGATTTTCCCGTTCTTATCACAGCACATCTGTCCACCATGTGAGCCCCACCTCCAATGTAGATAGTCCATCATGTGGGGCCTCCTTTTATATAGCTTATGAGAAAGCCTCCTTAGACATGTAACGAGAGAGAGAGAGAGAGAGAGAGAGAGAGAGAGAGAGTTAAAATGTCATGGGATTGAAAAGCTTTAAAAATTTTTTTTATTAAGTAGCTTTTAACTAGTAAGTTACCTCTATAGCATGTTTACCAAAACTAACGAAAGTGAAAAATATTACTTAATTATGAACATAAGTTTTTTTTTTTTTTTTTTTTTTTTTTTTTTTTTAAATAAAAAATAAAAAAATTACCTATTTGGTATTATTCAAACAAGCTCTTAAAAGCACTTTTTAAAGGGAGCAAGATGCTCAGCTGGCTGGGGATCTATCCATCCGACCAGCACGCAGGTAATCGGATCCACCCATCGGCAGTGTAGACGTAGGCATTCTATCAATCTTTCTCCAAAAAAATAAATAAAGAAAACTAAAAAATCTAAACTATTCATTAGGTCCAACACATTTTTGGTGAGCTACCTTGTAATCATCGTACTAATTTTTCAATTGTTATCCATTTGATCCATGGCCTTTAATGTGTACAGTCAACATTGTTCACACAAAAATAATTCTTCGATCCATCTACTTGTTAGGGCCCACCATGGATTGCCTGTGTTTCTAAAGAATCACGTTGGAGAATCCCATCCATGCCTTGGGAAAGGGATGAATATAGAAAATAAAGCTGAGTAGGATGAATTGGATCATCCCATCAATCATGTGGTTCTTGCGTATTACAGGTTTTGGGCCTGGGAACCTGATCTGCATATGAGAGGCTGATATCATCTTGCAGCTGGATGCCCACTTGCCACGTGTACCTGACAACAGTAGATAGATGGGCTAGTCTGCTGAGCCATACACGTGGACAGAAAAGCCACGGATGGTGAGACCAAACCTATAGCTCTTAAATAAGAAGTCCAACGGGTGGGGACTGTCGACTTATGATACACACTCAGTGGACAACTTTCAATCTTTTATATATATATATATATATATATATATATATATATATATATATATATATATATAAAAGTACTGATAGTAAGGCCAACTTATTGGAAGGTTTGGATGTCACATCTGCTTAATAGATTGGAATGTATCCCATGGGCAGACTGTAGCTTGCGGTCCAATCATATGAACTTGAGAACTTTGATTCAGAGAAAGTCAACCTTAAATTATTAGGATTGGATCTTCAAAATCACCCCAACTTCTACACAATCTCAATTGATTATACCAACTAATGTAAACCTTTTTTTTTTTTTTTTTTTTTTAATATCTTCAAAAATCTATAGTTGTAACAAATATGTGTACTCTATGTATTGGTTATAACCCTACATGATGATACAAGAAAAGATATATTGAGAAAAATTAATTTCTTCACATACGGTTTACCAATCAACTTTGGAGATGCTGATGCAAATTTCCTTCTAATTTTTCAAGCCATCTATGATGGGTTTTTTTTGACCTGTTGTCCTTTACAAGCGGGATGCTTGTTTTATGAGTTTTCGCAACTAGGATGCGGAAAGGAGTTTCCTAAAACTATATAAAAGGGGTCCCTAAGATTTTTCTACGATGTTGTGTTGATGAGAAAAACAAGAGGGCTATCAAGGTTCTGATGAGGAGGTTTTTCTTTGATTTTATCTCAATAATCGGTTAGATCTCCATTTCTCTTATTGTTCATCCACTTTGAGTGAAGAAGGTTTTTCATAATTGTTGATCTGGATGAGGTCCCATCCTCTTTGAGGTTTTCCACGTAAAAATTTTAATTGATGCTTGATTTATTTCCCCGTATCCTAAGGCATCCCAACAAAGTGGTATCAGCTAAGTTTATTGAACGGGTAGGATCAATTATGGAAGGTGGCTTAAGGATGATCACCTATGGTTCTAAACCATATGGAAGGCTAAGATGGAGGACTTGCTTTATCCCTTAAACTATATTCTCCAATCTCGATATCAACAAAATACAAGGATATGAAGATGATGATTGGAAGAAGATGGACCGAAAGGCGGTGGGGTTTATTAGACAATATGATTCTTGTTCCACCATGTGTCTACAGAAACCTCAGTTGAAAGCCTATGGCTAAAATTACAAGGGTGTTCAGAGGAATTAGGTCAAGTAGAATCAAGTTCAGGATGAGGTTCTGTGGCCGAGCAATGAATGAGGTCAAATATAGTGAACCAACTCACCTCTATTGATAAAACAGATTGGGAGAGGGTGTCTCTAAGTAACTCACGCCCTAAAAGATATCCATGGAACACAAGGAGGAAGTCTCTACACAAAGAAGAGACTCTTGTGACACAGAATGGGGAGAGGAAAGAACAGAAGGAAGGGCGGAAGGCCCAGATAAATCAAGAGGCAAGTCGAGTAACGTAAAAGACGTTAAATGCAATTGTGGCAAGAAGGGCCACTAGCATAAGTCAAGTAGGAAAAGAGAAGGAAGATTCGGCTGCATAGTTATTCTTTCTGCTGCAGATCAATGTATGAAGAGGATTACGAACTGAATCGTTATGCTTGCCAAAGATCGTGGACATATTTGTGTGAAGACCGATGAGGGCACACTTGTATATCTCATTTGGACTGATGATGGCTATAAAAGCTTTGAAGCTCAACTTCGTTGATCGTGGCTAGGAAAGAAGTGTTGCACCACAGCGCAAGTGTCATGTGTAAGGGTGGGTTGAACGCATTCAGCTATTGACATGTGGCCATCGTCAGGCCACATGAGTGAAAAAGGGCTTTGGCTATTAGCGAAGAACTGCTACAGACCATTTAAAAACTGATCGAAACAAAGATATTTATTAAAATCGCTTCTCATGTTAATAAAGTGCACGCATTAAATTTGGTTTATTCTGATGTTTGTGGTCCTATGAGGACAAAAACCTTAGTGAAGCTTTTGCTACTTTTATAGATGATGCATCTAGGAGGGTTTGGGTTTATGCTTTGAAATCCAAGGACGAGGTCTTTGGTGTGTTTAAATTGTTTTATGCATGGTCGAGAGAGAGACAGTAGATCATCAAGTGCATCCGCACCGATAATGGTGGTGAATACATTGGCAACTTTCACATAACAGACCATAATGGTGTAATGAATCCATGTTGATCGGATACATGTTATCCCATGCGAAGTTGCCCAAGACGTTCCTGGGAGAAGCAATGTCCATCTGTTTAAACAGTCTCCATCGATCATTTGGAGAAGTTATGATCCATCGTACCAATGCAACCATTCACGTACCAAAGACGAGAGGTCCAAGCTCGATATGAAGATCAGGCAGAAGGGTATGGTGATGAAAAATTAACAATCCGACCGAGAAGAAGCTCGTCAGAGCAGAGATGTGGTTTTCTTTAAGATCGGTGTATCGAAGACATTGGTAAGCCGAGAAAGAACCACCTAGTTCGGTGTGAGCTAGAGGACATGGATCCGATTACTCCTCCGTGGTGCCCGATGACGGGGAGTACAAAGAAGGTGCAAGACGAGAGAGTTCCTTCAAGATGGACCAGGAGCAAGGATCTACTGTTGAGCTATAGGTGAGGAGGTCATCTCAGGGACATGACGGTTCAAGAGTACTCGCCGCATGAGTACATTATGCTAACCGATGGGGGAGAGCCAGAAGATTATTCTGAGGCCTTAGCCGACGAGCATAAGGAGGAGTGGTTGAAAGCTATACAAGAGGAGATTGAATCCTTGCATAAGAACCACACCTATGATATGTCGCTAAGGGCAAGAAAGCTCTAAGCAACAAGTGGGTGTTCAGAAAGAAGGTTGAGCAGAAGAATTCACAAACGAGGTTCAAGGCCAGACTTATGGTGAAAGGTTTTGGTCAGAGAAAAGGTATAGACTTCGAAGAGATATTCTCACCAGTGGTGAAGATGACATCCATACGGGTGTCAAGGCGGCTAGCATGGATCTGGAGATAGAGCAGTTAGATGTTAAAACTGCCTTTCTCCATGGTGACCTGGAAGAAGAGATCTACATGCATCAACCAGAGGGGTTCGAAGTCAAAGGCAATGAGCATATGGTGTATAGGCTGAGGAAGAGCTTGTATGGGCTGAAACAAGCTCCACGTCAATGGTACAAGAAGTTCGACTCGTTTATGTTGAAACATGGGTATGACAGAACGGAGTCGGACCACTGTGTGTTCATGCGCAAGTTCTCAGATGGTGATTTCTTAGTTCTACTGTTATATGTTGATGACATGCTCATCATGGGAAAAGACATCAAGAAGATTGACAGGCTGAAACGGGAGTTGGGCTAATCTTTTGCGATGAAAGACTTGGGCCCGGCTAGACAGATCTTAGGAATGGAGATAACCCGTGAATATAGCAGAAGCTTTGGTCACAAGAGCGGTATATTGAAAAAGTCCTAAAGCAGCTTCAATATGAATGCAAAAGAAAGTCGCAAGACTCCATGGATGGTCACTTCAGATTGAAATGACAAAATGACGAAGGCGTGGAAGAGATGCAGAAAATACCCTACGCGTCAGCTATAGGAAGTTTGATGTATGCTATGGTGTGTACACGCCCAGACATAGTATATGCGGTTAGTGTTATCAGCCGGTATCTTGCCAATCATGGCAAAGAACATTGGGCAGCGGTGAAATGGATACTACGGTATCTAAGAGGCTCATCCAGGTTGAGCCTATGCTATGGTGACTAAACTGTGTTAGAGGGCTACACAGATGCAGATATGGCAGTGTGATAAGTCTACATCTGGGTTCATGTTCACGTTTGCGGGGGGAGCGGTTTCTTGCGAGTAAGCTACGGTCGTAGCATTGTCGACCATGCAGGCCGAATACATCGCATTGGCAGCATGTAAAGAGATGCTTTGGATGAAGGGTTCCTACAGAACTTAGCCTAAAGCAGGAGGAGCACGTGGTCTATTGCGATAGTCCAGTGCAAGAATCCAAGTCAATTCAAGCACATAGAGATTCATACTTTGGAATAAAAGGTGTTACACTGAGAAAGTCCACACGGACTATAATGGGTCGACATGATGACCAAGGCTTTGCTCAAGGGCAAGTTTGAGGTTTGTAGAAACCCTGAAAGTAGATCCCTCCAGGGTCAAAAAGGAGAGATTTGATGGGTTTTTTTTGACCCTATTGTCCTTTCGATCCCAGGATGCGCAAAGTCCTTTCGCAACTAGGATGTGCAAGTCCTTTCGCAACTAGGATGCGGAAAGGAGTTTCCTAAAACTATAAAAAGGGGTCCCTAGGATTTTTCTACGTATGTTGTGTTGATGAGAAAAATACAAGAGGGCTATCAAAGGTGAGAGAGAGGGAGAAAGAGAGAGAGAGGAAGCTTATAGAAGGAAGGTTCTGCTCGAGGAGGTTTTTCTACTTTGCAATTTATATCTCAGCGCTTCTATGTCCTCATAATCGGTTAAATCTCTTCGTTTTCTCTATTTCTCTTATTGTTCATCCACTCCTGCGTGAGTGAAGAAGGTTGTAAACGTTCTACTTCATAGTGGATTGTTGATCTGGACGAGGTCCCGTGGTTTTTACCTCTTTGAGGGTTTTCCACTTAAAAATCTCTTGTGTGGTGTGTGATTGATGCTTTGATTTATTTCATTGCTTTATTATCCATAATTCTGGTTTGTTTCGGGAGGCTAGATCCTAAGGTTTGTGCAAGGCATCCCAACAATCTATTCATTTTATTTTTTTTTTAAAGCTCATTTTAAGGCATGATCCCCGTATCTAAAGCTCAAGCGGACAACACCATATGAAATAGGGGGGATAATGACATCCACCCTTAAAACCTTCCAAGGGCCACGCTGATGTGTATCTATCATTTAGTTTGTTCATAATTAGGTCAAGTAGACAAGAGGAAGGGAAAACACAAGTTGATAAAACAGATTGAGGGGTGCTGATAGGACACATCCTCATAAGCCCCACAGAATTTACTCAGTGCACTAGCTAAGTCAGTAGGAAATTGGCTGCCTATATATCCAACGGAAGAGGATTACGAATGAATGTTAGCTTGCCACGTGGACATGCAGAGAGGACTTGTATACTCATTTGGCTATCTAATTTGATTACAACTGTAGGCGGAGCCATATGTTGCACACCGCCATCTCCACCACACATTTGGCTATCTTTGATTACAACTGTACAGACCATTTAAAAGAAAATGATATAATTGTGCTGAGGGAGTGGATTAGTTGAAGCCTGGCCTCACTCAAGATGGTGTGGTCCATACCATGTGGCCGGAATTGATGTATATATGTATTCTATGCCGTCCATCTGTTTTCCTAGATCATTTTGGTTATAACCCCAAAACCGAAGAAGATACAAATCGCAGGGGGAATATGCCATAGGAAATTAACAATGGTGTTTAATGCGCTACCACCCACCAATGGCCACTGTAATGTTTCGGTAATGTTTATTTGCCATTGAACATGTTGGTAAGGTCAGCTTGATTGGGTCCTTACTCTTGCTCGGGTGGTAGACTCTCAGGAGTTTCAACTCCCGGTCAAGGGTTCGAGTACCCATAGGTGGTGAAATTCCACTAGCGTGACGTGGGGGTGTGTGTGCGTGTTTAAAATAATTTTTTTTTTTTTAAAGGGGTTAGCTTGATCCAAAAAATCTGTGGCTTATTAATGGCCAATTGCCACTATTTCTTATGGTATGGCCTACCTGAGAATTGGATATTTTCATGGCCTAAAATGACCTGGCAAAATGAGTGAATAGTGTGAATATATATAGAATATATATATACATCGAAGCACCCCATGGAAACAACCGCACCTAATCTACTCTTAGCCTAGATAGATGGCTAGCGGGCCGAGCAATACAGCACAGAACCAAGGTCTCCCTTTACCATTCAACTTTGGCAGCTAACAGGTTGTCCACATCTCAACCACACATGTGGCCATCTTTGGATTACATATCTACGTATACCATTGACATGGGGTGGATGAAAAATATAATCGTGTTGAGGGAGTAGACTAGGTGTGGCCCTTATTGTGGGGCCCACCTTGATGCAGTTATTTTATATCCATACTTCTATCCATTTTGCTAGATTATTTTTGGGCATGAGCATAAAAATAAAGAACATCCCATTCTCAAGTGGACCATACTATAGAAAACAATGGTAATTGGCTATTTATGGGTCACAAAAGTTTATGATGATGTTAACATTTGTTTTTCTCCTTCATTCAGGTTTGTATGACCTTATCGACAGGTTGATGGCAAACAAATATTACAGAAATATTACAATGGGCCGCAGGAAGCTTTTAATAGTAGGGGGATTCAATCACCGTTGTTTCCTATCAAATTGTCCACTTGAGACTTAGACCTTCTTTATTTTTGGGCTCAAGCACTACAATGATTTGGCAAAAATAATGGACAGCGTGGATATGAAATACATACACTGAGGTGGGCCCTATAGTAAGGGTGGCATGGGTGTCGCACCTAATCTGCTCTCTTGTGTTAAGCTAAGTTGGATGTGACCCTCGTGTGTGAGACATTGTACATCCGTGCCAATCCATCTGTTTTCCAGCTTATTTTAGGACATGGTCCAAAAAATGAAGTAGATACAGGACCACACCATAGGAAAATTTGATTATTTACAATTAAAACCTTCTGTAACTGACAAAAGTTTTAAATCAAGCTTATATTTGTTTTTCTTTCTTTCTTTCAGGTTTGTACGACCTTATCAATGAAGTTGGATGGTCAATAAACATTAGGGTGTACCCTATGAAGTTTTTAATGGTGGGCGTTCAATGACAAATACACTCAATTACTGTTTGAATTTAGCTGGTTCCATTTTAATATGAACCAAA
This sequence comes from Magnolia changhungtana, assembly GCA_030180095.1. NCBI lineage: Eukaryota > Viridiplantae > Streptophyta > Magnoliopsida > Magnoliales > Magnoliaceae > Magnolia > Magnolia changhungtana. The sequence continues at coordinate 190,693 of JASAUF010000450.1, read as the reverse complement.
ATCAAAATCAAGTCCTTTTAAAAACTGGCTCCAAACGGGTTTGATCAAGTTGATTTTGAGGGGACCTAGACTCATTTATCAACTTTTAGACCTAGAGGCTAGAGCCACCCCATGGTCCAAAATTTCCACTTAGGCCCACTCAAGATTCACATACAATGACCCATGGGTTGATTCGGTACACTTGTACGCCTCCGTCCGCCTATTCAAGTAAGGCGGAAAATATTCTAGGATGGGCTAAATCAAAATTTTGAATAGAGCCTGCCCAGCAAGCATAGCTAGTCTCATCAACTATCCGAACCATTCGGTACCTTGCTCTTCATAGACAGCCTTGTCAATATTGGAAGCGGATTGGGTGGTGTACGCTACCGATTTGGCTGGTGTGAGTTTTGTGGATACAATCACGAGGCATGAATAATATCCAAACCGTTCGTCCACTTAGTGAGCTTGTTGTAAGGCTTGAAATGAAAAATAAGATATATCCAAAAATTAAGTGGACCACACTGTAAAAAGCTGTGGAGTATTGAATGCCTGCCATTGAAACCCTTTTGGGGGTCACAGAAATTTTGGATCAATAAGATATTTGTTTTTTTAATTTTCATCCAGGTCTGTGTAACCTTATGAACAGATTAGATGGAAAGTAAACATTACGGTGGGCCCTACGAATGTTTTAATGGTGAGAATCATTGTCCCACTACTATTTGTGGTGTGGTATACTTGAGCCTTGAAAATTACTCATTTCTGGGATAAATATCTAAAATGAACTCGCCAAATGGATGAACAGTGTAGATATAATAAATACATCACTGTGGGGCCATGTAACTTTGATCTCCTTTGAACCGTTCATATAACTTGGAGCTTCAGCGCTTCTCTTCCCACGACACGTACCCACACCAGCTAGGTTGGTGGTGTGTGGTACACCAGCCAATATCATAAATGATCAAGATGATTTAAACAGTCCAATCAGTGGCTTTTGGAGATTGATAGACAAAATTGTTAATTAAAGATGAGTAAGCGACGGATGTTTCTGACCACCACCTAATAGTTGTAGTTTTTTTTGTTTTTTTTTAATCTAGTGATGAAATGAGATTGGATCAGATGTAATGGAATTCACCACTTTGGACATGTTCTCCAAACATAAAACAACATCAGCTAAAGATACAAGAATCACATAAATTAAATGATCCAGCGTCCTTATCAATAGCATGCAGGATTGGAAGATCAAGATCAAGCAAAAAAAACGAGGTCCAATAATAAGAGAAATTTACGACTGTACGACTCATTTATGGCCCATTTACGAGACAAAGCCCACCTCATTTTCCCTTGCAAGAATATGCCCTAGATGTACGGACGGCTGGTGCTCGAAGAGTGCTGACGCTCCTCGAACTCCGAGTTGTACGAACGGTTCAAAAGTGATCAACGTTACATGGGCCCCACAGTTGTATTTATTATATCCACAACGTTCATTCTCATTTCGAGATCATTTCGGAACATTATGCAAAAAAAATCATATCCAGAGATCAACTGGACCACACCACAAAGAGCAGCGGGAAAGTTGATTTTCACCGTTAAAAATTTTGTAGGGCCCACCATAACATTTATTTTCCATCCAATCTATTCATAAGGTCACAAAGACCTGGATGAAGAGGAAAAAGAAATTTCATATTGATCTAAAACTTCCGTGACCCCAAAAAGGGTTTCAATGGTAGACATTCAATCCTCCATTGCCTTTTACAGTGTGGTCCACTTGATAGCTAGATCTGTCTTATTTTTCGTCTCAAGCCTTAACACCAATTCACCAAATAGATGGACGGTTTGAATATAACACATACATCATAATGGGACCCACAAAAAGTGGTAGGGATTACAACGGAAAAAAAAAAAACACAGCCTCACTGGACCTCGACTCGCTGTCCCACCTGTGTAAAAAAAAATTTATTTTTATTTTTATTTTTAACGAGGAGAACTTTTTCTCTCTTCCATTTTTCTCTAATACATATTTATATAAATATGTATATATAAGCGTATAAATTATTTTTTTCTCTTTCTATTCATTAATAAACATATCTCTTAAATTAGAATGAGTTACTTGACATGCCATATAGGATTTTGGGGTAGGAGATGCTACTTTAGCTAACTAACCTACTTATTTTTCAAGATTTCATCGTGTTGATGGTCGAAAATTCATTTCAATACACTTCACGGTCATTTCCATGCATTTCACGATCAATTCGCTTCACTTCTCGATCATTTCCATGCATTTCACGGTCAATTCTGGCAATTTTGTTTAAATTCACGGTCATTTCGATGCACTTCATGGTCAATTCCCTTCACTTCATGGCTATTTCCACGCATTTCACGGTCATTTCACTTCACTTCACGGTTATTCCAGTGATTCCGTTTAGATTCACGGTCATTTCGATGCACTTCATGGTCAATTCCATTCACTTCACGGCCATTTTCATGCATTTCACGGTCATTTGGCTTATCTTCACGGTCATTTCCATGCATTTCACGGTCAATTCCAGCGATTCCGTTTAGATTCACGGTCATTTCGATGCACTTCATGGTCAATTCCCTTCACTTCACGACCATTTCCATGCATTTCACCGTCATTTAGCTTCACTTCACAGTCATTTCCATGCATTTTACGGTCATTTCCAGTGATTCCGTTTAAATTCACGGTCATTTCGATGCACTTCACGATCAATTCCCTTCACTTCACGGCCATTTCCATGCATTTCACTGTCATTTCGCTTCACTTCATGGTTATTTCCATGCATTTCACGGCCAATTCCAGTGATTCCGTTTAGATTCACGGTCATTTCGATGCACTTCACGGTCAATTTCCTTCACTTCACGGCCATTTTCATGCATTTCACGGTCAATTCGCTTCACTTCACGGTCATTTTCATGCATTTCATGGTCAATTCCAGCGATTCTGTTTAGATTCACGGTCATTTCGATGCACTTCACGGTCAATTCCCTTCACTTCATGCCCATTTCCATGCATTTCACTGTCATTTCGCTTCACTTCACGGTTATTTCCATGCATTTCACAGTCAATTCCAGTGATTCCATTTAGATTCATGGTCATGTCGATGCACTTCACGGTTAATTCCCTCCACTTCTCGGCCATTTCCATGAATTTTACGATCATTTTGCTTCACTTCACGGTCATTTACATGCATTTCATGGTCAATTCTAGCGATTCCGTTTAGATTTGACCATGAAGTGAAGCGAATTAACCGTGAACTAAATGGAATTGATCGTGAAGTGAAGCGAATTGACCATGAAAGTGAAGGGAATTGACCGTGAAATGCATGGAATTGACCGTGAAATGAAATGAATGAAATTGTCCACGAACTGATTGAAATTGGCCACGAAGTGAATGAAATGAATTTTCGACCATCGACCTGATGGAATCTTGGAAAATAAGTAGGTTGAAAACGTCAAGTAACTCATTTTGATTTAAGAGATATGTTATTAAATGAATAAAGAACGAAATGAATAAAAAGAGAAAAAAAATTTATTTGCTTATATATACATATTTATATAAATATGTATTAGAGAAAAATGTAAGAGAGAAAAAGTTCTCCTTGTAAAAAATAAAAAATTAAATTAAATTAAAATTTAAAAAAAAAAAAAAGAGTACAAAGGTGGAACAGCGAGTTGGGGTCGACCCGGTTTGGACCCAGTCGACCGGGTCATTGGGACAGTGACTCGGTTATATATGAATAAAGAACGAAATGAATAAAAAGATACACACACACACACACACACACACACACACACATATTTATACAAATATGTATTAGAGAAAAATGTAAGAGAGAAAAAGTTCTCCTTGTAAAAAATAAAAAAATATTTTTTTTAAAAAAATGCAAAGGTGGAATAGCGAGTTGAGGTCGACCGGGTTAGTGGGACAGTGACTCGGGGTTAACAGGGTCCAAACCCGGTCGACCCCAACTCGTTGTCCACCCTTTTGCAATCGGCAGGTTGTGGGTACGACTATAGCTACGGTTATAATCTGTAGCCAAAGGTAGCCCTAGCTTTCACAAATCGAAAAGCGGAAAAAGCAGGGGCATTTTCGACCTGAGAAATTGGGTCATACAGCTGGGGCTTATTCTTGGGAGGTAAAAGGCGAGTGGGCTTCAAAAGGTTGATGGGCCATATATGGGTTGTACAGTTGGAAATTACTCGAGTTCCTGGTAAGAAAGTGGAAAAGAACGGCTATATGGAGACCACCAGAATTTGGTGATCCCCCATCTTCCTATTGGTGCAGACATTGTAGCCCTCATATGTATTACAGAAAATTGTAGGTAGAATAAAGTTCTCCATGTAAAAAATTAAAAATTAAAAATAAAAAAATTTCATAGACTGGCACAGACTACAATTATGGCTATGGTTATAATCTGTAGCTATTAGTAAAATACCTTCGAGACATATCGAAGTGTACTTCGATATGTATTGAAAATTACAGGATTTTCGAGGCAAACTCGCTGGACAGTTCTGGACCCTTTTTGATTAATCGAAAGACCTTCGATACATATAAAAGGACATATCAAAATGGCAGGGGCTATGGCTATGGTTATAAACTGTAGCCATAGAAAACCCCGTAGCCATAAGTTCCTGGTTTTATTTATTTTATTTTATTTTATTTTATTTTATTTTATTTTGCTGTTTTAATCCCCAGCGCTTTTTGTGGGTCCTATTATGAGGTATGTGTTATATTCACGATCATGCCCCTTCACTTCACGGTCATTTTCGCGCATTTCACGGTCCATTCGCCAAATTCATGGTCATTTCCATGCATAGCACGGTCATTCCCGACCATTCCGTATCGATTCACGGTCAATTCCCTTCACTTCACGACCATTTCCATGCATTTCATGGTCATTTTGCTTCACTTCACAGTTATTTCCATGCATTTCACAGTCAATTCCAGTGATTCCGTTTAGATTCACAGTCATTTCGATGCACTTCACGGTCAATTCCCTTCACTTCATGCCCATTTCCATGCATTTCACGGTCATTTCGCTTCACTTCACGGTCATTTCCATGCATTTCATGGTCAATTCCAGCGATTTCGTTTAGATTCACGATCATTTCGATGCACTTCACGGTCAATTTCCTTCACTTCACGGCCATTTCCATGCATTTCGCTTCACTTCACGGTTATTTCCATGCATTTCATGGTCAATTCCAGTGATTCCGTTTAGATTCACGGTCATTTCGATGCACTTCACGGTCAATTCCCTTTACTTCGCGGCCATTTCCATGCATTTCACAATCATTTTGCTTCACTTCACTATCATTTCCATGCATTTCACGGTCAATTCCAGTGATTTCGTTTAGATTTACGATAATTTCAATGCACTTCACGGTCAATTCCCTTCACTTCACGATTATTTCAATACATTTCACGGTCATTTTCCTTCACTTCACAGTCATTTCCATGCATTTCACGGTCATTTTCCTTCACTTCACAGTCATTTCTATGGAAATCAGGGTCATTCCCGCCTATTCCGTGTTGATTCACGATCATTTCGTGGTCATGCTTCTTCACTTCACGGTCATTTCCGCGCATTTCATGGTCCAATCACCTCACTTCACGGTCATTTCCATGCATATCACGGTCATTCCCGCCTATTCCATATTGATTCACGGTCATTTCGATGCATTTCACGGTCATGCCCCTTCACTTCATGGTCATTTCCGCGCATTTCACGGTCCAATCACTACACTTCACCATGAAATGCGTCGAAATGACCGTGAATCAACACAGAATAGGCGGGAATGACCGTGAAATGCATGGAAATGACCGTGAATCAATAGTGAATTGACCGTGAAATGCTTGGAAATGACCGTGAAGTGAAGGGAATTGACCGTGAACTGCGTGGAAATGACCGTGAATCAACATGGAATCGCTAGGAATGACCATGAAATGCATGAACATGTCCGTGAAGTGAAGCGAATTGACCGTGAAGTGAAGGGAATTGACCGTGAAATGCATGGAATTGACCGTGAAGTGAAGCGAATTGACCGTGAAATGAATGAATTGATCGTGAAGTGAAGCGACTTGACCGTGAAAGTGAAGGGAATTGACCGTGAAATGCATGTAATTGAATGTGAAATGAAAGGAATGAAATTGACCACGAATTGATTGAAATTGGGCACGAAGTGAATGAAATGATTTTTCGATCATCTACCTGATGGAATCTTCGAAAATAAGTAGGTAGGTTAGCTAAAGTAGCATCTCCTACCCCTAAATCCTATATGGTTCGTAAAGTAACTCGTTATGGTTTAAGAGATATGTTTATTAAATGAATAAAGAACGAAATGAATAAAATGGGAGAATTTTTTTTTTATATGCTTATATATACATATTTATATAAATATGTTTTAGAGAAAATGTTCTCCTTGTAAAAAAAAAAAATGTGTACAAAGGTGGAACAGCGAGTTGGGGTCAACCAGGTTTGGACCCGTTCGACCGGATCAGTGGGACAGTGAGTCGGGGTCGACCGGGTCCAGGTCAGGCGGGTCCGACTCAGGCTGGTTTTTTTTTTTCCCTGTTGTAATCCTATCGCTGTTTATGGGTCCTTACGATGTATGTGTTATATCTAAACCGTACATCTATTTGGTGAACTCGTATTAAGGCTTGAGACGAAAAATAAGTCAGATCTAGCTATCAAGTGGACCACACCATGAAAGGCAGTGGAAGATTGAGCGTCTACCATTGAAATCCTTTCATGGGTCACAGAAGTTTTGGATCATTATGAAATTTGTTTTTCCTCTTCATCCAGGTATTTGTGACCTTATGAATAGATTGAATGGAAAATTTATGTTTTGGTGGGGACCTACAAAATTTTTAATGGTGAAAATCAATTTTCCAGCTGCTCGTTGTGGTGTGGTCCAGTTGATCTTTGGGTATGGTTTGTTTTTTTATAATGCTCCCAAATGATCTCGAAATATGGATGAACGTTGTAGATATAATAAATACATAACTATGGGGCTCATGTAACTTTGATATCTTTTGAACCGTTCGTACAACTCGGAGTTCGAGGAGCGTCAGCGCTCGTCTTCCCGCGCGAAGGAAAAAGCAGAGGCATTTTTGACCTCTGGGAAGGCGTCCGTACAGCCGGGGCTTATTCTGGTGAGGTAAAATGAGGTGGGCCTCGTCTCGTAAATGGCCATAAATGGATCGTACAGTCGTAAATTTCTCCAATAATAAACTTGTGCATCTACTCATCTACCAAGATATTGTTTTTGTTTCTAAAATAACACTGTATTATAAAATGAATGGTTATTATTAAAAATTAAAAATAAAATAAATCCATCATGCACAGGGATAGGATTCCTCCCTTTGTGAGTCATGATAAAGCAGCAGAAAGATTCATACCGGAATGATTGGAGAGCCTGTAAAGGGAACAATGAGGAAGATGGCTTTTGCTAATCAGTCCGAGAACGAAGCACTTGGGTGAGACGATGTTAGCCACTCAATCACAAGTCGACGCAGTCGTGATAAGCAGTAGAAAAAAGCATACCAGTTATCTACCCATCTGCGGTGTACACGCAAGTAATCTATTTATCTTTCATTAAAGAATAATAAAACTCCAAACCGTATATCAGGTCCAACACACATTTTATGGGCTACAATGGAATCTGAACTATTAACCATTTGATCCATGGCCTTTAATGTGGACGGTCCATATTAATATTTACACAAAAATAAATTAAATTATAATCTGAGGCATCTACTTGTTAGGGCTGATCATAGATTACTTGTGTTCCTAAAGAATCAAAATAGATCGCTCTATCCATGCCTTGGAAGGCAGATGGAAATAGAAAATAAGATGGAGCAGGATGGTTTGGATCATCCTACCATTGTAGTTTTTGCATGGTTGAGGTTTGATATTGCAAACGGATGCCAGCTTACCACGTGTACCCGATAACATGTAGATTGATGGGCTGCCAGGCTGAGCCATACGGCGGGGTTAGGTACCACCCCCGCCTGCTCGGCGCTCGAGAAGGCGCGGGCTCTGAGGGCCAATGAGGGATCACCGTGATGTATATCCACACCGTCCATCTATTATTTTCATATCATTTTAGAATACTTGACCAAAAATAGGGCATATCCAAGCTCAATTGGACCACACAATGGGGATTAAATTTCTACCATTGAAAAATTCTTAGGGTACACAGAAGTTTTTGATCAAGATGATATTTATTTTTTCACTTCATCCAGGTGTACATGACCATATCAACAGGTTGGATGGAAAATAAACGATATGGTGGACCCTAGGAAGGTTTCAATGGTGGGTGGTCCACTTGAGCCTTGTATCTTCCTTATTTTTATTTCAATTTTTTAAAATGATATGGAAAAATGGATGGACAGTGCGGATAAATTCCATACATCATGATAATCCCTTAGTGGCCCTCAGAGACTTCGCCTGTCCCGAGCTCCGAACAGGCGGCGTAGTACTTAATCCACGCCCGAGCCACACACGTGGATGGGCAGACCAAACCTCTTAAATAAGGGGTCTACTGTTTTACGGGTTGAGCTATAAGTTATAAGTCCATCCGGTGAATAATTTCTAATATTTCCTACAAGTGACACATCCAACTCATCCAGTAGGTTGGCCCTATCAGTATGATCACTTTAAACAAAATTTAGAGATATCCCATTCATTGACTAAATGGAACTTTTGTTTCTCTATTTATCAATTGTAGAAATTGTTTTCTATTACGTAGCCTATATGATAAGTGCATAGGACTGATTTTTTCACTATGTTATACATACGTGAGTCCAATCTATTGTAAGTATTGGATTCCACTTGGACTTGATAGGTTGGAATTTATTCTCAAGGTAGACCTTCCCGTGATCCAATTAGTTGGACCCAAGTATTTAATTTTTTCTTAAATTAAATGGACACCCCTGTCAGATCTCCATTTTCCATTTAACTTTAGCAGCTAACAGGCTGTCGGCATGTCCACCACACGTGGGATTATCTATGATTACATCTATATAGAAAATTTACATGGAATGAATGATAAAGTAATGATTGGTACGTAGTCCGGAAACGGACAATAATCGACATGAGAACAGTACGCAATATCCGACACTCTCCCCTTCCTCCTAAACTTAGACCCAGATTCTGTTGTCCTGACTTAGGCATCGGAGGGTCCCCCGGCTTAGTCAGGGTCTCCATTGCTTACGGTTTATGTGCAGGTCTCCTGGTCCGTCGCCTATTCGGAGTATGTGAAGAGGGGAAGAGGACTGACCAGATTTTGACCTCAACATTTTTGGCGCCGTCTGTGGGAAACTGATACAAAAAGTCAGTTTCTTGTTCTTGAAAGCTATGGCTAGAGGGAAGAAGAAAACAGTGGTGGTGGAACCGGAGCAGACCCGCTCCTCATCACTACTTCATGCGGAGTCTGCTCCGGGCCCTTCTCAGCGTTTTCGCAACCGTTCCAACAAATACCGCGCTTTACAAGGCGAAGTACAGGCCTTGCGCGATGAGCTGCAATGGATGAGACAGGAGCACGAGCCCCAGCAACAACCCGAACGGAGAAGTCCAGTGCCAGAAGTTGTCAAACCAGTCGTTCAAGCCCATTCAGCAACAAGAAGTCCGAGGCGTGGGACATCACCGCAACAATCTACCGGAGCACCAGTGTCGGCTCAAAACCCTCCCCCAGCTCCAATGCGAGCTCCCACCAGGAATGTGACAACTCGGGCCCCGACGGATGTCCCGGCCGCCTCGGCTCTGGCTCCAACGGACCTTCGTCACACCCTGGAGAGGAGAAGGGAAAGAAGAATGCCCCAGCCGGAGAACACTCGGGAAAAAGTGGCGGAAAACAGGGATCCCTGGGAGTCACGATTCGCAGACCTGAATAATCAAGTCTTGATGTTACAAAAGCAACAACGACCATCATCGATCCCGGCTGCTGTTCAAGCCATGATGGAAGAGACCAAGCCTCCGTTCACCTCAGAAATCATGAACGAAGTGATGCCTCAGAGATTTCGGATTCCTCCTGTCATCCAGTACTCCGGGTCCGGCGACCCATCCGAACATGTGGAAGCTTATCGTTCATGGATGCAGATACAAACTGCAACTGATGCAATGATGTACAGAGGATTCTCGATCACTCTGGCCGAATCCGCTCGGAATTGGTATCGACAACTCAAGCCTGGATCCATATGCTTATTCGAAGAATTGGCTCGGTCATTCCTTACCCAGTTCATAAGCGATAAGAGAAGCCGGAAGCCCAATACTCACCTGCTTACCATCAAACAAGGGTCGAAAGAATCCTTAAAGGATTACATTGCTCGATTCAACGAGGAAGCATTGCAGGTGGAAGACTATGACGACAAGATGGCTCTCGCCGCAGTGTGTAGCGGCTTGAGGGAAGGAAGGTTCGCCTTCTCTATAGGGAAGAACTCGGCAAAGACGTTAGCCGAGCTCATCGCCAGAGCCCAGAAATACGTCCATGCCGAGGAGTTCTCCGCTACCCGCAAGAGTATCTAGATAACCGAGACGAATGGGAAAGGGAAGAGGCCAAGGAACGAGGAACCCCAAGCCCCGAGGAAAAACTCGGACGATCATTCTTCTCGTGATCGCCGACCGAGCAGGAAACCAGAAGGAAGATTCCGTTCCTACACACCTCTCAACACTACCGCCGAACAGATCTTACTGGATATCCGCGGTGAGAAACTTCTCAACTGGCCAGTCTGTATGCGAGCAGACCCAGAACTTCGCAACAAGCGCAAGTATTGTCGCTTCCATCGAGATCATGGTCACAATACCGATGATTGTGCAGATCTCAAAGATGAAATTGAATCACTCATTCGGAAGGGGCACCTACGTCGGTACACCAAGCAAGAGAAAACTACCCGGAAAGAGGAGGGGGTACGAGAGCGCCCCAAAGATCCACCCGAAGAACCTATGGAGATCCGCACTATCTTCGGAGGTACATCAGGCGGGGGAGATTCAAACAGAGCCCGGAAAGCTCATTCCCGAAGGAGCCCAGAGCATTAAATCAATCTTACCGAGCGGCCTAACAAAGAACCACGAGTCAGTCCCTGTAGCCTTACCTTCACAGAAGATGACGCTCGGGGGATCCAACACCCACACGATGACGCCTTGGTGGTCACTATGACCATAGCCAATCATAAGGTGTACCGGGTCCTCGTTGATACGGAAGTTCACCCGACGTGATCTACTCGAGGCCTTCGAAAGGATGGGGATTCCACGGTCCTCGTCTCGGACTGTGAAGACCCCATTAAACAGCCACGGAGAAAGAGTAATCTCCGAAGGAGCTATTTCCCTCCCAAAGGATCAAGCGGAGAGGGACAACATCAAGTCACCTTGATGGTGGACTTCCTTGTTGTTAATGTGCATCAGTGCATAATGTGATTATAGGCAGGTTCTCCCTCAATGCAATGCGGGCGGTCGTGTCTACTTATCACCTGATGATGAAATTTCCCGCCGAAGGCGGAACAGGTTACCTCCGAGGCGATCAACGCGAGGCTCGGAGATGTTATGCCATTGCGGTTCAAAAAGGGTCTGTAAAGCAAACACTCACTGTCAACGTCTTGGACCGGCGCGGACCCACCGAGAATAAGCCAATTGAAGATTTGGAGAAGGTACCACTTGACGAAGCCGATCCTAGCAAGACGGTTTAGCTCGGAACATCACTCACGCCTGAGCAACGCTCCGAGCTGTTAATTTTCCTGTGACGACACAGGGACGTATTCGCCTGGTCGCACGCGGATATGCTAGGAATCTCTCCAGATGTCTCGGTCCATCAGTTGAACGTAGATCCAGACCACAAGCCTGTGAAACAAAAGAGGAGACCGTTTGATGCCGAGCGATGTGAAGCCATTGCGGAAGAAGTCTCGGTCCTGTTGGACGCCGGCTTCATAGAAGAAGTATATTATCCAGAATGGATCGCAAATGTGGTGCTAGTTAAGAAGGCAAATGGCAAATGGAGAGTTTGCGTGGACTATTCAGACCTGAACAAAGCATGTCCAAAAGACAGTTTCCCATTGCCTCGGATTAATCAACTAGTGGACAGTACTGCGGGACACGAACTACTTTCCTTCCTGGATGCCTACTCTGGTTACAATCAGATCATAATGCATCCCCCAGATAGGCAGAAGACTACCTTTGTCACAAGACAGGGGGCTCTACTGTTACCGGGTCATGCCATTTGGCCTAAAAAACGCCGGGGCCACATACCAGAGGTTAGTCAACCAGATGTTCGCAAGACAGATCGGACGCACGATGGAAGTTTACGTCGATGACATGTTGGTAAAAAGTGTCAAGGCATCCGATCACTTGGCGGATCTCGGAGAAACCTTCGAAGTCCTCCGAGAATATCAAATGAAGATGAACCCAGCGAAGTACGTTTTCGGAGTCGGCTCGGGAAGGTTCCTCGGATTCCAAGTCAGCCAGAGAGGCATCGAAGCTAACCCTGATAAGATTAAAGCACTCCTCGACATGAGTTCGCCTCAGACTGTCAAGGAAATACAATGCCTCACTGGACGAGTAGCAGCGCTCGGACGCTTCATATCCCGAGCCACTGATAAATACCTCCCCTTCTTCCAGCAGTTGAAGGGTCATAAGAAGGCCGAGTGGACGCCCGAATGTGAGTAAGCTTTCCAGCAGCTGAAACAATATCTGGGCTCACCACCTCTACTATCAAAACCGGAGGAAGGCGAATCTTTGTTCTTATACCTCGCAGTCTCGCCTCAGCAGTCAGCTCGGCTCTGATCAGGGAAGTGGGGAACAAACAGCATCTAGTATATTATGTGAGCAAAGCTATGGTACCAGCAAAAACAAGATACCCCGCTCTGGAGAAGCTTGCACTCGGCTTAGTCGTTTCGGCTCGGAGGTTGCGTCCATATTTCTAAGCTCATTCGATCATCGTGTTAACCGACTCCCCCCTCCGGCAAATTCTCCAAAGGTCAGAGGTCTCGGGTCGGTTGACCAAGTGGGCGATTGAACTTGGAGACATTACATTCCGGCCGAGGACAGCAAAGAAAAGCCAAGCAGTGGCTGATTTCATCGCAGAATTCACCATCCTAGAAGAAGGGCAGATCAACGACGAGGATGAAGTGACTCCGCCTGACCTCCCAAGCAACTCACAGGTTATTCCAGAAGCCGGATGGATCCTCTACGTGGACGGATCATCTAACTCAAAACGAGCCGGGGCAGGGATCGTCTTGATCGCTCCTGACTCCACAATTATCCAATATGCCATCCGACTTGGCTTTAAAGCTTCCAACAATGAGGCGGAGTATGAGGCACTATTAGCTGGGCTCAGATTGGCCGCCAGCCTTGGGGTCCAATCTATACAAGTTCGATGCGACTCTCAGCTAGTCGTGAATCACATCTCCGCCGATTATGAAGCCAAAGAAAATAGAATGATTGCTTATCTAGACGAGGCCAGAAAACTGATCGAGAAGTTTTGGAACTGTACGGTTCACCAGATTCCGAGGACAGAGAATGCATGGGCTAGATGCCCTGGCAGGAAGTTGGCGTCGGCCAGAGGGAAAGATTCCGCGGATCGTTCGGTAGAGTTCATTGAACATCCCAAAGATCGATCGAATAGAGAAAAAGATGGTTAATCCCAGGTAGATAACAACCGAGCCGGATGGACCCAATCTTTGGCTACCTCGAGTCGGGAGGTTCCCTCGGACAGACAGGAAGCCCGACGTCTGAGAGTCCGAGCAGCAAGATATGTTATCCTGAATGGAACTCTGTATAAGAAGGGGTATTCGCAGCCATATCTCAGGTGTCTTCGACCCGAGGAAGCGGAATATGTCATCCGGGAAATTCACGAAGGGATCTGCGGAAACCATTCTGGCAGCCAAGCCCTGGCTTTAAAGGTGCTTCGGCAGGGATACTTCTGGCCGACCCTCAAAGAAGATGCCAAGAGATGTGTTAGAAAATGTGACAAATGTCAACGTTTTGCGGCCGTGCCTAGGCTACCGGTGGAAGAAATGACTCCCATGAGCGGTCCGTGGCCTTTCGCTCAGTGAGGGATCGACATCATCGGCCCTCTGCCGACTGGAAAAGGATAAGTCAAATTTACCATCGTCGCTGTCGACTACTTCACGAAGTGGGCTGAGGCCGAACCCGTCGCAAAGATTACCAAACAGAAAATAATTGACTTCGTTTGGAAGAACATTGTCTGTAGATTTGGAGTTTCGAATACAATCGTCTCAGACAATGGCAGGCAGTTCGACAATGACAAATTCAGGGGTATGTGTAGAGGGCTCGGTATCAAGAACGCTTACGCCTCGCCTTGGCATCCGCAGTCCAATGGGCAAGTGGAGGCAATAAACAAGGTCATCAAGCACCACCTCAAGAAGAAGCTGGAAAAAGCAAAGGGTAACTAGCCGGAAGAACTTCCATTCGTCCTCTGGGCGTACAGAACCACAGCTCAATCTTCCACTGGAGAAACTCCGTTCTCTTTCTTATGGGTCGGAGGCAATAGTGCCTGTTGAAATCGGCCTCCCTACGGCTCGAGTGGATAATTACAATGAGAATCAAAATACCGAGCAAATCACTGCCAATTTGGATCTTCTGGAAGAGATCCGAGAAGTTTCGAAGCTCCGCGCCGCTGCCCGACATCAACAAGTAGCCAGATTCTACAATTCTAAAGTGAAGGTTAGACGATTCCGACCAGGGGATCTGGTTCTTCGACGAGTCTTTCAGAACACGGCTGAGCCGGGAACCGGAGCACTCGGTCCTAACTGGGAAGGACCATACCGAGTGGTCCGATCGACTAAGCCCGGATCCTACCACTTGGAGGATCTCGAAAGCCGTCAACTCCCCCACCCGTGGAATGCTGAGCATCTGAAAATTTACTATCCTTAATGAGGCGCTCCGAGCAGCTTACTGACCTTTAAGGTTATTCAATAAATGTACGCCCCCGAGCGACAAGCCTTTAAGGCTATGAATAAAAACACATCCGATCGGCTTATCCTTGTCATCAACAAAGATCAAACGGACTAAATTCTACAAAGGCGTCTCCTCCTAACTGAGGAGAGGAAGCTACGAGGCGATCTGACTTCCCACTAAGAAAGTCGGACCAATTTCTACAAATGCATCCCCCCTTAACCGGGAGGGCAAAGCCAATGTGTAACTTTGACCCCCCAGTAAGGGAGTAGGTCCCACCTACACGGAAGGCCCTTCGCTGAAAGCGAAACGAGTTGATCCTTTTAAGGATCAGACCGAGGCCCAAATCACATTCGAACAAATCGAGGACTCGGTTCGACTGCACAACCTAGTAAGCAAGAACGACCAATAAAAAGAAAAGGAGGTGATCCAAAATTGGCTCTTTCATTAAATGCTACAAATGCGAAGTACATAGTAAAAAAAAAGAGAAAATAAAATACAAATAAAGGAAGCGGAGTCCTCAAGAGGTCGGAGGAGCTTGGGAACCGGGGGCTTGATCCTGGTTGGTCGCCTCGGCAAGCAGTATCAGCAGGGTCCTCAGGCAGGAGGGGATCGAGGTCAAGGTCCGGGTACATCTTCTGGACCTCGACAAGGCACTCGTCAAAGCCGCGGTCATAAAACTTGGCGGCCTCGATATCCCTCTCCTTCGAGGTCTTGTACGAATCTGTAACGCCCCGATTTTCGAGACCCGAGTATAGCACTCATCTCTCGAAAACCCAAGTGTTAACTGATAAACAAATAGATAATCAAACTCAAATCAAAGTGCGATTAACGGAATTAAGCGTAGTATAGATAAACCCAAGCAGTAATAAATCCTGGGCCACTCAACTGGGGCCCAAATACAAAACTTTAGTTCTCGACATGAAATGAAATGTTAATAAGCAAGAAAGCTACTGATTTAATTCAAAATAAGCAGCCGCGTCCTGGTACGGCTCCTCATTGTAAGCCTCCTCCTCGACCTCCGTCGTCTCCGGCTCCTCCGCAACTCCCTCTGTTCCTGTGTCCTCTGTACGGTTGAATATTGATGAATGAGTGGCCAACTCAGTGTGATCTCCCGCTAAGATTTGCACACCGCCGCCCTAAACAAGGAATAACATAAAAGCATACAGATAATCCAAAACACAGTAGATGCAGTCTTATTAAGTGCATGGATGTATGGAATGCGTTCACGCCCCGGGGATGCTCATCCGTGCGGACAGGGCCGCCGCCCATGCAATGCGTTCACGCCCCGAGAATACTCATCCGTGCTGACAGGGCCGCCGCCCATGCAATCATCGAACCTGGGAAACATCATCCAGTCGAAATAATACGTACATCACGTACGATAGCAATAGATGCTGGTCTGTGCGATGTATGCATGATTAGCCAGTCCATTATTAATCCAATTACACTCAGCCATTTAAAATGAGCTCACGGTCACTACGGGGAGCTTGTGGCCCAGCGTAGGCCGACGGCTCGGACATAGTGTCCCATGACCACCATCCCCGGCCCATGAGACTACCGTCTTAGGGTGTGTGTAGTACCCACTGACATGTGGTCAATCATTTCAACATAAGGAGTTACCACCAATGCCGATTAGGGGTGAAATATTGAAATTACCAAAAGTGGTGATTTAAACATGTCGGCATGAATGATTTCAAAAATGAGTAAACGACGGTATTTGGAAAGGTTATGAGATTCACCCCCAGTCAGTTAGGTGAAACCATACATGGATGGTAAACCCCATGGTCAAGTACCACAACTCAAAACCTCCATATCAGGGGCCTACTTATGTTACAACCAATCCAGTTACACCCCGAGCACAGACTCTCCTTTACTAGGACTTCCCATGGAGAGATTTTAGTAGTATGTGTGTCATAGCAACATGTATTGCAATATGAAAAGGGAAAATAAGGAATGACACATGTGTTCTTATCAATGTACAACAACTGAATTTACACGACATAAAGGACTAGATTATTCACTTAAGCAATTCAGTGAAAATCAAGAATCTAACAATAGTAAGCATGAGAATTATCATGTTTAAAAAGATAAGTCAAGTGAATACAGTTTATTTCTACATACAGTTTATCATTAGTCTAGCTAGCCATTTATAAAGCTACTATTTCTGGTCTAGTTAAGAGTGGAAAGCTTAAGGGGAAGAAATCATCACCAGACGAAGCATAGGGTGTCCCTTGGTGCGAGTTCCTTTGAGAAGCTAGTGCCTCCACGTCGCTTGAACGGATCCCTAGAGAAAACTGCTTGCATCAGACGAGAATTTCTGAGGTATTGACCGTAAGGATTGGTGGGAGCTTTGAAAAATCCGTGGTTAAGATGGTTTGGGCTTCCACCAAGGGGATTAGGCCCATCAATCTCTTACCCCAAATGTGAGGCCCAATTATTGGGTTTTACGGTCAATTCCCGGGGTCCACCACCTAAGTCAATGGAGAGTCACTGTTTTGACTCTTCATGTGGGTGGGACTAACCTGGTGCGTGTGGTTGGTCTTCACATGGCAAGGCCTACTGTCTGTCTTCAGGATGGGCTTGTCAAATGGACAGCGGCTCAGGTGTCCATCAGTGGATTCCCATGTGATGTAGCTCACATATGACACATCACGTACCTACATTTGGTGGGTACCCACTGTCCAGAGATATGAACGGTGAGGATGTGGACGATCTATATCAAGGTGGGGGTCCAATATGTGGCCTACTTGTAGACAGAGTGGATGGACGGTCCTGGGTGCAACCATATTTATGAATAAGAGGTACCTTATATAAAAGTCTCATGCATATGTAAAAGTCTCATGTATGTACAGATGCGTGCATACATGTATATATATATATATATTTATATGAATGAGGCATGCTCTCTTATGCACCTACACACGTGCCATGGGTGTCGAATCCGATCGGTCCATAAGATGCACAATTCTAAGAAACCCTATGGGACGAATTTTCACCCTGATCTAAGGTTCTGGTGGCCCATATCAAAGGTAAATGAAATTTCAAGGGAAGAAACTATTTGCATTAATCATGGCCCACCTAAGTTTTAGTTTTGAGTAAAAATTGGCACCAGGGGGTCTTCTGAGGTTCTGCTCCATGTGGACCATTCAGATTTTCCAGACTCACCAGCCATGGTGAGATCTCATTTTTTTTTCCTGGCAATCAGTTCACGTGAACTGATGTGCATGCGTGTGTTGTAGGAATTGCTCCCACGTGTTGGTGTGTACGTACACCATTTTTTTCCTCTTCACAGGTGGGTCCCATTTGGACCCTTCATGCATGCAAATCAAGGTGGGTTCCACATCCCCCTCTAGAGGGGTGGACGGTTGGATATGGCCTGAGTCATGGTGGGGTCCATCACGTTGCTTCTACGTGCAGCCCACCCGAGATTTAAGTGGAGCATTCCGTCATGTATGGTGAGGCCCATCTGGTTGGCAGCAGAGTGCGGTCTGTTTGGGCTTCCCACAAGGCGCGGTCGGCTGAGATTTAACTCTCAAGTGGGACGCACAGCGGACGGGTGGCGTGGCCCACAGAAGTTGTCTAATGGTGTGGCCCACCAGGGATTTAGCTGGGGTCCACACAGCGCCCATCCACCAGCCTCATGTTGAGGCCCGATACAGAGCAGCCCACTTAAACTTGGCAGGGCCCACCTGCATTTGCAGGCCCATAACCAGCTCGCCCTTCTAACGACTACAAAAAGTCGACGTGCGTCAACCTCTGTTCGAAACAGAGGTTTCGTTCCCTCGTTGTAGGCCACCCTCACGGGGTGAAAGGTAGATCTGGACCGTTCATCAGGTGGAGGGAAGAAAATCATCCAGGGCCATGTCGACCTTCCTTGGCCATGAATGCACACGTGGTCTCTACGGCGATTGGAAGGAGACCAATTGCCTGCATTTGAGGCTTGATTAACTCGGTGGACCATATCATTAGATGCCCAGAGCTCGCCATTCATGGTCGAAATTGTAATAGGAGGACGGTGGACGGTGTGGATATGAAGCAAGGTGGCCCATGGTATTCGTACAGGGCCCACCTGTATTTTAATGTGATTGGGTCCAAACAGGGTCCTCATTTTTCTTTATCCGCTTGAAACTAGCTATTGTTTGGCCTAGTTTGGCCAGAAATACCATTACCACTGCCCTAGATTTTGCATCCTGGCAAGGCCTTAGTTAAATGACCCTTAGCTCGAGCAGCTTTTAGTTAGTCGGTTTTTCACCGAATGCAGGTCCGAAACGGCTATTGTTTGGCTCGTTCAGACGCTAAAGTGGTTGGACCGAACCCAACCATTGGCTTGCTTGGTCTCGGTCGAGGCGATTGTTCCTTCTATTAACTGAACTACAGAGGAATGAAAGGGAACAAGCGGTTTACCCAAAACGGCACATTTCTCCTTCTCTCAAGTCAGAACATGTGAGGCTCGGCCTTCTTCCTCACTTTCTCTCTTTTTCTTTTCTCTTGGTGTGCATTTCCTAGGGCTACAGTGCCCTCTTTTATAGCCATTGAGGGAGAGGGACGGACGGTTGTGATCGTTCTCACCGTGGACGGGTGAGATTTGCCTTTCCTAAAACGGAAAGTCGGTCTCTCTCTCTCTTTCTCTTCACAGGATCGGGTCGGGCTATACTTGGCATGGATTGGACGGTGGTGTTCAATCTGTTTCATTTGAGAACACCTGATCAAACGGTTATACCATTATGATCGTGTGGGTCCCGTGAAGAAATTGAACGGATAAGAACGTCCGGAAAGTGGCCGTGGCGGCCCACTTATGGGTTTGAATTACGTCGGTTTAAAATATCTGTTTGGCGGGATATTTTTGAAATTTACAAAATGGTCGGTCAAAGCATGTTTGACCGAGCCAATGGTTCTGGTGCACCTCATGCACAAGTACTCTTTGTGCATAAGTATTGTGTAGAGGCCTACAGAAATGTTACTACCGCGATCCACTCCATCCATTTACATTGAGGACCTTACTCAGGGATCCTGGTCCATTTTGGATCGATGGAGAGTCCTAGGTGGCCCGTTACGTACCCTTTTTGAGCTATTTTTGGCCTATCTGGCATGATCTGTTAGCCGGTTGGACCCGATATTTGTTTTCAACGGTTAATGTCAAGTACTAGTTATGATGAAAGCGTGGTTTGTCACTAACTAGTTCTCATGTGTTGGTGACAAGTGTATTGCAGCAATATTAACTATTGTAATGACTTTAATTTAGAGTGTCCGAGTAGTCTCACCTTCCTGATTGTCATGGTGCATGATTTGACCCTTGAAGACCCTGTTGGATGGCTTTAACGTTGATCGGAATCCCCATCCTGTGTATGTTGAGTTCAAGCTTTTGGTTAATCCAAATAAATTTTAATTTTGTGTGGGTTTAAAAGGCAACACCCGTGTACTGAAGGTACGGGGTGTTACAGAATCTATTGCCGCGGCAACTGCCGCTGCCAAGGAGGCCTCGGCCTCAGCCTTCTGAGTCTCCAGAGCTCTGTTTTTCTCTTCTGCAGCTTTAGCCTTGATCTTCTCTTTGTCCTCATTCAGTCGGACAACCTCCTCTGCCAGGGTGTCAACGCGGGCCCTGGCACGGTCCAACTCGGCTACTGCCGCTTCACGTCGTGCCTCAAGGTCGTTCGCGACCCTTTGAAGCTGGAGCAGTTCAGACCTACTGCCTTCGAGCTGATGACATAAGTCACTTCGCTCCAGCTGAAGGATAGAAGCCTGGTCCCGTAGGACTCCCGCCTCCGCCCTGAGAACCTCCGTCTCCGTCCGGAGGGCTCCCACCTCGCTCCTGAGGGTTTCGACCTCGGCGTCAATTTTCCGACGCTCTCGGACCCTCTCCCAGCATAGGAGGATCCTCGGAACAGACTAGTCCAAAGCAAGGAAATGAGAAAGAAATAATAATACAAAAAATAACTACAACTTTTTCAAGGGAAGGGGCAGAAAGTACCTGGTAGAAGACTCCAGCCAAGTCTTCCAAGAAGCAGTCATCCGGTTTATCAAGAAGGCACGAAATGGATTCCTCCGTAACGTGTTTCGCCGCCCAGTCTGTCAAACAAGACATGTGATAACCCGGCTCGAACCTTCCTCTGCTCGTGCCAACTTGAGCAGAGCCCGTCTCCTCCCCAGCTCCCGTCCGACTACCAGCCGAGGGTTGAGCCTCACCCTCGGCATCGCCTACAGCCTCCCCCTCATTACCCGGTTGGGTAATCATGACGTCGGCCATCCGAACAGCTTCCTCCCTCTCGGAGGATGATGGAACGGCTATCAACGGAGGTTCTAACCTTGCTCCTTCGTTGGGGGGAGCGGCGATGGATGGAGGGGGGGTTGCCCCCGTTGCTGGAGCAGAGGCGAGGTTAGGGCCGCATAAAGGTACGACTATATCAACACCGACCGGGGGTTCCGTGGCTGCACCCGGTAGTATTGGAATTGGGGACACAATTGCAGATGCAGATGGTCCCTCAACCAAGGGTGCTGAGGCAGGAAATGGAGCTGTATCCCGAACCAAGATGTTCGGGATAGGGGGAAGAAGTGCCACCCTCTGAGCTGCGATCCCTGAGGCAAAACCTGAAGGACGAACTCCTTGAACGACCTTCTTCCTCTGAACTACCTTCGCCGGGGGCTCGGCCCTCAGCATCTCCTCAGCAGACAACGCAGCTTTCCTCCTTCGAGAACCAGATGCCTCGGCCATGCCTGTGCGAGAAAATAATAAGAATAGCGTTACCCCGGACTAATGAAAATACGCTGAATGAGAACAAAAATACTCACTGAGCGAAGTAGGGAGCGGCCTCGTCTTGCAAAGCCCCGATCGGTGAAGGTTAGCAGCTGTGATCAGATCTGACCAGCAGCGACGTTCCTCCGAATATGTCCTAGCCTTAGCTATCTGGTTCCTTTGGTCCGAGGTGATAAAGGGCACGCCCCTCGCGAAACCTGCAAAACAAAAAAAATCTCTTTCAAGCGAAGCTGAAGTAAAAAAGCAATGCGTGAAAGAAATCGTGACCCGACCTGGCATTGTGAAGCGAGTGGGAACCCGAGTCGATAAAGCCTCAATCTCCGCTGCCGGCGCCTCCTACTCGCCTGTGGCCCAAAACCACTTGTTCTTCCAGTCCTTATTCGAGGACGGAAGACTCAAGACGAGCCCTGACCCCTTGCTACCTCTGGTCGCGAAGTAGTACCATGGATCGTTGCCTTCGTGCTTGACCAAGTACAGGTTCATCAGCTCAGTGGGTGTCAACGCCGAGTTCCCTACTTGGTACCAGATAATGTAAGCTGAAATCAGCACCCTCCAAGCATTAGGTGCAAGTTGCCCAGGCGCGAGCCCTAAGTAAGCGGTCAGAGCTCAGATGAAGAGGTGCATCGGGAGACGGAGTCCGCATAATAGGCCGCATAAAAATATAGTTATCTTCCCGACCACGAGATTGCCAGCAGCGTCAGTGGGCTCAGGGGCTCTGATCCGAACGGAGCGTGGTATGTCAAACTCCGTCCGAATCCATTCCATTTGAGACTGTAATTACAGAGCCCCCTGGAACCAATTCTGACACCCTCCCACCAGGGGACATCTCTGGAACATCAGTGATTGTAGCTCTGGGGGCTTGTTTTGGCCCTTTCTTGCTGACCTGGCGAGTCCGAGCTCTCGACACCGTCTGCTTCTGGGGCCGAGGATATAACGGCACCGCTTCGAAAGAACCTTCAGAGGCCTCTCTTCCATTATCAGAACTCCCCAGCTCGGAGTCGTCATTGTAGCCTCTAGCCATTTCCCTATCGGAAGATATCTCAAAACAGTGGTATTGAGAATCAAACTCACCAGATAATCACCGGAGATGGCTTTGGCAAGCGTGAAAACTGTATCAGAAATCACTTCTGCCGGAAATCGCCTTCGCCGGAAATCGCCTTCTCCGCTAAACAACTCAAATGCAAACGATAGCAGTCGAATGAAGACCCCGGACGGGTATTTTATAGACTGAAGAAACCCTGCATTAAATGGCCCGTAATAATGGCTCCGTCGGAATCATTGCTGGCTGACTCCGAGTCCGACGTAGTGCTGTGTTATTGGCCCAAGACCTGTTAGAGGTAACGCCATCCACCTCGGTTGTTGTGCGTGAGTTAATCAACACGACGCCCGAGCGCACGTGGCGATTAATCACAGGTTGGTGATGATTCGATATCCCAACCGCCGCCACGTGTTCGTTCACAGTTAGCCCGAAGCCGCTAAATCCCAAGTATGTGACGTTTCACACGAGGACCATAAATGCACCAAAGAACTGAGGCGACTGATCTTCCAATTAATTACTCTCCGAGCTCATGAATGACCTCAGAGAGTAGGGGGCTTCTGTTATGGGAAGATCCGAGACGACTACAATCGGAGGGATCGACGGTCCGTCACTCCGAGCGGAGAGTCCGAGCCTCGGCATAATACTAGGAAGGTGGGTTAAGATGGACGAAGCTCCCATTCTTGATCACCTTCTTTCCAAGAGCAGTCGGAAGAGAAAATATTCGAGTTGTACGACCGACTCCGAGCAAGCATCCATCATGACACTGAGAAGGGCTAGCTGTATTACTTGCGAACGGATCAAGGTTCGGCTCGGGTTGACATAACCAACCATCAGCTCGGAGCGATATCGTCGTCTTCGGTCTGGCCGAGCCGAGGCATCTCCGAGGATAAAGGTCCCACGCGCTAAATGGAGAAACTGCCATGTATAGGTATGCGCTATTATCTCGCCCGCAGATACGCACATCGTAGGACATGATCTTCGGATTCTGGGCAATATCTCCATGATCCACGAACCCCACTGATCGTGCCGAGATTATCGGATGCGAATCGAGCGATGAAAAGGTATAAATATTACATCATCCCATGAGAACAGGTACGCAACATCTGACACTCTCCCCTTCCTCCTAAACTTAGACCCAGATTCTGTTGTCCTGACTTAGGCATCGGAGGGTCCCCCGGCTTAGCCAGGGTCTCCATTGCTTACGGTTTATGTGCAGGTCTCCAGGTCCGTCGCCTATTCGGAGTATGTGAAGAGGGGAAGAGGACTGACCAGATTTTGACCTCAACAATCGAGATATACAGGACATTATATTTTCTATTTGACGTCTTTAATCAAGTTTGACGATTATTTTTTTTTAGAATATTCTTTCCAATTTTCATTTTTGTTTGGGATGGGATTCTTCCCATTTTTCTTTAAATATTCTTAGGGGTTTTCAAATTCATGCACGAGGCTCAAAGGATATAGTAAGGGTGAGATTCGAGGTTGTTCGAATTGAGTAAGCTTTTTTTCTTTGTAATTTTGCTTTCATAGTGTTTATTTGTCGCTTTGTGCTATAATTTTTCCCTCAAGGGTTTTTTCACGTTAAAATCTCTTTGTTCTCTTTGTATTTGCTTAGTGCAATTAGATTACTATCATAGATTCATCTCTGTGTGCTTCCGTGATCCCCCCAACGACGACCATGGGTGCATACACATTAAGAAAATTTAGAGTCATGCTTAGTGGTATTCGGCCTTTAGACCATCTTAGTTTGGACATATGGTTCCACTTAAAAAATGATTTCTCCCCATTTTGTTTAATCATAATTATGAATTAAAGATCATAGTTTATACAATTGTTTTTCACTCCACACTTTTATACACCTATTGTTTTATTATTTTTGTTTTTTGTTATAGTTGAGAGTGATTAAAAAGTTTCAAAGCATCTCCTACAAGCTTTTGTTATAATTTGATTCTTCCAACACATGATGCACATACATTACCACATTTTTATGGGTTTTTAACACATCATTTCAAGAAATATATTGTTGATTGAGAGCCTTCAATTTATTGTTGAAATAGGAGTTTTGATTTGATCGACTGCAGCGTACATTCGATTGAGAAAATTTTAGATTTTCTAGTTTATTGTTTGAATACTTTTGTACAAAGTTGATTTGATCTACAGAGGTATCAATTCAATCGATGGGGCATCAATTAGAGTCTATTCAATCAACGATTTAATCGACAATTTGCACAACTTCTGCGAAAGTGTGCTATTTTGTTTCTTATTCTGTATGGGGTTATAAAAACCTCATTAATATGGGATTATAGTTAATCATGATGTGCAAAAGGGAGAGATAGGGTTTTAAGAAGGAGAATTCGTCTATAGAGATGAGGTTTCAAATATGTAAGTTTTTCGTCTCTTGTAATTTTATATTCACACTTAATTGTTTGTCACTTGGTGCCGTGGGTTTTTTATGTAAGAGTTTTTCATATAAAATTTATGTGTTCTTTGTAGTTGTTTGAATTTTTTTTATCTATTACATTGTATGCTTCCGTGTGAGGTTACTTCCACGCCAGACAAATTGTGTTAGGGCTTGTCGCTTCTCCAATATATATTTTATATTGCGGTTGAGATGCCACTGCATGATATTTTAACTCATGCAATGCATTGGAGTGTAAAGGTTTAAGAATGTGTGGCATAAAAAAATCATTCAGCAATACCACTGCTAGTGATTAAGAACATAACAACTCATATAGATATTTAGGAGGCTATGGTGATGAGATTTTCCTCCTCGATTAAGAGAAGAAGTAGTGCAGCCGGTTGTAAAGCAGATGTCTTTCACCGCGCTGCTCGACCGGTCGAGTGGGCTGCTCGACCGCTAGAAGGGAGCTGCTCGACCAGTCGAGGCTCACTCGATTCAAAGTCCAGCAAGCTGTATTTTTTGGGCTCGACCAATCGAGAGTCAGGCTCGACCGGTTAAAGGGGTCCTTCGACCAGTCAAGGACCCAGCTCGACTAGTCAAGGGTTACGTAAATTCTACGCGGATTTTGTGTGGACTGCGTAAATTTGAGTCGATTTTGCAGAGGTGCGGAAGAGGAGTTTCCTAAACTATAAATAGGGGCCCCTATGGCTATTTTAGGGATGCGAAGGGCATGCTAAGGCTTTTTCCCGACCAAGGTGAGAGAGAAAAGAGAGAGAGGAAGCTCGTGGAATGGAGGATTCTGCTTGTAGAGATGATCTACTGTGCAGTCGACGTCTCAGCACTTATACGTCCTCGTGATCGGTGAGATCTCTCCGTTTTTCATTATTCGCTTATTGTTCATCCATTCCTACATGAGTGAATAAGGTTTGATCCAAGTGGGGTGTGCTTGTGATTAGTTGTAACGTTCTACTTCGTAGTGAATTGTTGCTCCAAACTAGATCCCATGGGTTTTACCTCTTCGAGGCTTTTCCACGTAAAATCTCTTGTGTTGTGTGGTTTGTGCTTTAGTTTATTTCATTGTTTTATTATATCCCATAATTCTAGTATTTTGAGAGGTGAGATCCTAAGGTTTTTGTGCAATGCTCCCAACAAAGTAGTATCAAATCTCTTGTGTCGTGTGGTTTGTGCTTTGGTTTATTTCATTGTTTATTATATCCCATAATTTTAGTGTTTTGAGAGGTAAGATCCTAAGGTTTTTGTGCAACGCTCCCAACAAAATGGTATCAAAGTGTTCAGGTTCGTTGAACGGAGTGGGATCAGTTCTGAATTATGGAAGGTGGCTCATCAAGGATGATCAGTCTCGATGGTTCTAACTGGACCATATGGAAGGCTAAGATGGAGGATTTTCTTTATTGCAAGGACTTGTATGCTCCAATTCTGGGCATATCAACAAAGATAAAAGATATGTCAGATGATGATCAGAAGAAGTTGGACCGGAAGCAGTGGGGTTTATTAGACAATAGCTAGACGATTCCGTATTTCACCATGTGTCTAGGGAGACCTCAACCGCTAGCCTATGGCTGAAATTGCAAGAGTTGTATGAGAGAAAAACAGCCGACAATAAGATTTTTCTGATAAAACAACTTGTAAATCTCAAGTTCAAAGATGGTGGTTCCGTGGCTAAGCACATGAATGAGGTCAACAACATATTGAACTAGCTCTCCGCTATGAAGATGGTCATGGACGATGAATTACAAGCTTTGTTATTTCTTAGTTCATTGTCTGACAGTTGAGAGACATTGGTGGTGTCTCTGAGTAACTCCGCACCAGACGAAAAGGTGTCCCTGGAACAGGTAACTTGTTGTCTCTTCAATGAGGAGACAAGGAAGAAGTCTCGGGGGTCTACTCAACAAGAGGCCCTTGTGACACAAGATCGGAGGAGAGGAAAGAATAGCAAGGCGGGAAGGCATGAGATAAATCAAGAGGCAAGTCGAGTGTCAGGAAGGATGTTGAATGCTGGAATTGTGGCAAGAATAGCCATTACAAGCATGAATGTCATAAGAAGAAGAATGACAAGAAAGGAAAAGGAAAGGAGAAGGAAGATGAATCAGACTCTACTGTGATCACTTCAGATGACGACGTCGTAGTTATTCTTTCGGCAGATCATGATGTTTGTCTTACGGCTACGAGTCAGGACACCGGCTGGGTGATAGACTCGGGAGCCTCATTTCATGCGACTCCACGTAGGGATTTCTTCACAAGCTATAAGTCAGGTGACTTTAGGACCGTGAAGATGAGAAATTCTGGCGTATCGAAGATCGTAGGGGTCAGTGATATTTGTGTGAAAATCGATGTGGGCTACACATTGGTTCTCAGGGATGTGAGGCACATTCCAGACCTTCGCCTCAACTTGATGTCGACGGAAATGTTGGATAATAATGGCTATGAAAGCCGATTTGTTGGTGGGTGCTGGAAGCTCATCAAGGTTTCGTTTATCGCAGCCAGATGGAAAAAGTGTTGCATCCTTTACAAGGCAAGTGTTAGTGTGTGCAAGGGTGAGTTGAACACAATGGAGGATTCAGCTATTGACATGTGGCACATGCGTCCAGGCCACATGAGTGAAAAAGGGCTTCAACTACTAGCGAAGAAGCGACTCCTTCCAGAAGTAACATGTATACTTCTCAAAACCTGTATTGACTGTTTATCAAGGAAACAACATAAAGTTTCATTTGTTAAATCTGTTTCCCATGTTAATAAAATGCATGCATTAGATTTGGTTTATTCTGATGTTTATGATCCTATGAGGACAAAAACCTTGGGTGGGGCATTGTATTTTGTCACTTTTATAGATGATGCATCTAGGAGGGTTTGAGTTTATGCTTTGAAATCCAAGGACGAGGTCTTTGGTGTATTTAAAATGTTTCATGTTATGGTTGAGAGAGAGACATGTAGATCATTAAAGTGCATCCACACTGATAAGTGGTGAATATATTGGTGACTTGCATGAGTATTGTAAGTCCCTGGGCATACAGCATGAATAGACGGTTCCTAAGACCCCTGAAATTGCCTAAGGGCAAGAAAGCTCTGAGCAACAAGTGGCTAATCAAAAAAAAGGTTAAGTAGAAGAATTCACAAATGAGGTTCAAGGCCGAACTTGTGGTGAAAGGGTTTGGTCAGAGGAAATGTATAGACTTTGAGGAGATATTCTCACTAATGGTGAAGATAACATCCATACGGGTGTTGCTTGGGTTGGCGGCTAGCATGGATCTGGAGATAGAACAGTTAGATGTTAAAACTACCTTTCTCCATGGTGACCTGGAAGAAGAGATCTACATACACTAACCAGAGGGGTTCGAAGTCAAGGGCAAAGAGCATACGATGTATAGGCTTAGGAAGATCTTGTATGGATTGAAACAAGCTTCAAGGCAATGGTACAAGAAGTTCAACTCGTTCATGTTAAGAAATGGATATGACATAATGGAGTCGGAGCACTGTGTGTTCACGCGCAAGTTCTCATATGGTGATTTCTTAGTTTTGTTGTTATACGTTGATGACATGCTCATCATGGGTATTGACAAGCTAAAACAGGAGTTGGACAAGTCGTTTGCGATGAGAGACTTGGGCCCAACAAAACAGATCCTAGGAATGGAGATAACCCGTGACAGAAGCAGCAGAAAGCTTTTGTTCTCACAAGAGCGGTATATTGAGAAAGTTCTACAGCGGTTCAATACAAATGCAGCGAAGCCGATTAGGACTTCACTGGATGGTTACCTCAAATTAAGCGATAAGCAGTGTCCAAAGACGAAGGCAGAAGTGGATGAGATGAGGAAGATACCCTACGCGTCAGCGGTAGAAAGTTTGATGTATGCTATGGTGCGTACGCAGCCAGACATAGCATACGCGGTTAGTGTTGTCAATCGGTATCTTGCCAATCCTAGCAAAGAACATCGGGCAGCGGTGAAATGGATACTGCGGTATCTAAGAGGTTCATCCACGTTGAGCCTATGCTATAGTGACGAAAAACTTGTGTTAGAAGGTTACACAGATGGAGATATGGCAGGTGACATAGACTCCAGGAAGTTTATATCGGGATTCATATTCACGTTTGTAGGGGGAGCGGTCTCTTGGCAGAGCAAGCTACAGAAGGTCGTATCATTGTCGATGACAGAGGCCGAGTACATTCATAGGATCATAGCACAAAGCGACATTTTTATACCCCTATTGTTTTATTCTTTTGGTTTTCTGCTATAGTTGGGAGTGATTAAAAAGTTTCAAAGCATCTCTGCAACCACAGCGGTAATATATGGATTAAGGAAATCTTACTTGGCCCACTTGGGTTATGGTCTCATATAAGATGTAATAGATGATAATGTGATCAAATTTAGGAAATAATGTGGATTGAACACTCACTAATAAAACCACCATGGATACTAGAATGTTCAGAATAGGCTAATATTTGCTTCTTCTTTTTAAGTTCATGACAATAAGAATGATCCTATGGACATTTGGATTATATGTAAGCATTAGAGTGGGCCAAGAAACGTTTTGACGGTGGGGTTTCCATTCCAAATGTTTATTGCCAAGTGAATTCCACACAGACATCACAATAGCCCCCACATGGCTTCCACTGGGCAATTCACATCCGAACTTGGAGGTGACTTATGATACCAACCCGTTTGGGACGGGCTGAGTCGGAGTCCACTTGGTTGACAAACAATGAGGATCACATATCAGTCCTCTCTACTTATCAAGAGCGCCCACCGTAGATGACAATGCCTAGTCATTAATAAATAATAAAATATAAATGCGGTCCACTTAGTAAATTTATATGGCTGAATTTTGCACAAGGTGATCCTTGTGGTGGGGCCAATCCGTTGGATGTCTCTGGCACATAAAAGGTTGGAATTTATCAATTGGGTGGACTGTAATTAACTAGTCTAATTAGTTAGACGCGAGACCTTTTTATATATATGCCTAATGTTTTAATTTATTTATAATAAATAATTTACATATAGTGGTACAGGCAGATGCTATATATATTGCTGCATGATGCCTGATTTCTACGTAATGTGTGTGCCATCCAATTTCTGTTGTTGTGTGCGAGTTGTACGAGATCTAACCTATCTAAGAAGGTGACCGATCGACTGTGAAATTGAGATGGCCCATCGTCAATGGATGTTATTTATAAGTTTTTCATATATAAAATAGCATATTACATACTTTCTTTATTTATTTTTTTGAAGAAAAATTTATTGGTTTTTGAGGCCATGTTTGATAGATGCAGAAAAATCTGTAGTACATATGTTAATGCCCATTTCGGATAGGTGGATCTAGACCATACAAATTAGGGCCCAATAGATGAACGGTCTGAAAATCTTTCTTGCTGTGACACTTGTATAATAATAAAAACCACTAGCATATGAAATCCCATGAGAGCTCTATGTTGGGAAAAGTGTAACCAACGGTACGATGAGATTGGACGTCTAAATGAAGAAGTTACTGCTGCATGGAAATCTGATTGCCTATTGTGAATGTACGTGGTTTATCCACGCCGTCCATTCATTTATTTTTCTGCTTATTTTAGGGGATAAGCCCAAAATTGAATCATGACCAAAGCTCAACTGGACCACACAACAAGAAACGGTGGGAATAATGATTTCCACTGTTGAAACCTTGCTAGGTCTCATTGATGTTTATTTGTTATCTAACCTGTTCATAGGATCACACTGACATGGATGAAGGGAAAAAACAAACAAATATCAGCTTGATCCAAAACTTCCTTGCCCTTTCAACCATAGACGTTGAATGCACTGTTTCCTATGGTATTGTCCAATTTGCTTTGGATATGCTTCATTTATTAGCTTCAACCCTAAAATTATATTGTAAAATGGATGGACTGAGTGGATAAAACACATAAATTACGGTGGACCCTAGAGAGTTTACTCAATGTGCAGTCTATTTTCTGTTACTATAGGTATACACGAGTTGAACCGGAGTCGAGCTTGACACAGCTTGACTCGGCTCGGCCATTTGTTGACCCCAGCTCGAACTCGGTTCGGCTCTGTCCTCGAGCCTGACTGGCCAGCTTGGCTCAGTTCGGTTAGCAGCTTGGGCCAGTTTGAGCCGAGTTCGAGCCAAGATCGAGCTGAGTTCACCGGTGCAACATTTTCACAAACACATGAACTGCACCTTGAAAATCTCACTGTATATAAAACAACTTACAGGTATTTCATCAAAGACCTTGTAAGCAACATAAAAAATCAAGAAGAAAAATATATTTATTTCATATACATACCTTCCTTGCCACTAGCCGACACTTTGTTGAGTCATTTCATCAAACACTTGGTTAGCAACATCAATATCAAAGTAATTGAGTCACCAAACTGGTTCGGTCTGAGTTCGATTCGATTTGGGTTCGATCTAAGTCGAGTCAAGCTCTTGCAAGCTCGAACTTGGTTCGAAATTTTTTTGAGCTAAAAAAAAACAACTTGGCTCAGCTCGAACTCAGTTTCAAACCGAGCCGAATCGAACTTTTTCAAGTCGAGTCGAGGTAATGTGCGTTCATGTTGCTGCTTCACACATGGCATGTATGGACAAAATCGGAACCTTTAATTTTAGAGTTGAAGTAGGTAACAGGCCGTCCAAAAATTACAACATTTGGACATTCCGGGCCCTTAAGCCAGTGGCACACAGAAATGGCTCACATTGATGAGAAAAGGGCCACCATTCGATGGTCAGATGAAAGTAACTATGATCAGTGGCCAATTTAGTGCTGGATCCCGTGGGATGCCTAGTTTGGATTTCAATATCAATGAGCCATGTCTGTCAAAAATCATTAAGGAAGTACTATTATTTAAACATTTTCGATTATAGAGTATTAACGGTTAAAAAATCAGTAAATAAGTATTTAATATTTTAACCCAAAATCAGGTCCATTTAATAACTGCTTCCCAACCATGTTGGATCAAGTTGATTTTGAGAAGACCTAGGCTCATTTACTAACTCAGATCAAACTTTTAGACCTAGAGCCACCTCATGGGTTCAAATTTTGACATAGACCCACTTGGGGCCAATGACCCTTGGGTCCATTCAACACATTTATACTCCTATATATATATCATCTAGGTAAAGGTGAAAAATATGATGGGATGGGCTGGGTTGAATTAAAATTTGAATAGGGCTGGTTCAATAGATCCATTTTGCTAGCTCCTTTTATGGGCACGGGTCCAAAGATGAGGCAGATTAGTCTCACCGGAGGAAACGGTGGTGATTGACGGGTGGTACACTTGAAATTTGGATCTGACTCATTTTTGGGTTCATGCCCTTAAAATGATCAATCAAAATGCGGCCACAGCTTTTCCAGTTGCAGACGGGACGAACGAAGGTGCTGTTGTGTGTTGTGACCTACGCAAACCTATTCCGTCATCTCTGCTTATAAATCCCACTGATTTTTTAAGTTGCAGTTTGTTTGAATTTTCATCATCTTTTAACTCTCAGCATCTCTCTCTCTGTCTCTCTCTCTCTCTCTCATGACGATATCCTCAATGTTCCTCTCCTTCTCTTCTCTCCCCCGTCCATCATCTCTTCCTCCATCTCCATTCATCTCTCCCAAAACTCCCCCTTCTTCAACACCTCCATCGTCCTCTCTCTCAATCCCCCACAAGAAAGAGTCCCACCACAAGAGCTATCACAGGCCGGCAATAATACAAAGAAGCCGTCAAAGATAAGGACCTCGCCCAAACACTTCGCTTCTTGAAATCCGTCAAATCCTTCCCCTCCAATCCTCTCTCGATGGCGGCAATGAAAGCCAGCCAGCCACGGTCATTGCATCTACGATGTGGAGATCGGGAAGTGCTCGACACTTGCTTGAATGCCGACGACATGAAGCTCGTCAGCAAGACCTACAAGTTCCCTCACTACAGGGGCTTCCTCCCTGATATTAGGAAGTGTAAGAACATCGGTAATTCTGTGAATATGTTTATTTCAGGGTCTGGAATTTTTGGTGATTAAGATGGTAATTTAATGATTTTGTAGGGATTGTTTATATGAATTGTAAGACCCGTATCCTAGTTCGTACTGTTCCGATGAATCCTGCAATCATTTCCGTCGAAGTCCGGCAATCCGCGACTTATAATCGACGTTGCGATCGATCGTAAGTCGTATCCTTTATATTCGAGTCGGTTTAATCCGAGACCTGTATCATTGCGACCGCACCGTCGCCACGGTTCCAACGCCGCGATTCACGCACCGATCCGATACCCTGACTAGAAGATGTGAGTCGGCGTTTATTTCGAAGAAACGCCGCGCTTTCTCGATCCCAAGAGAATCTCTACGACCCATCCCATCAATCAATCAATCACATCAATCAATCAATCACTTCAATGTCAAGTACAAAGCACCCATACTTTCTTTGTCCACAAGTTAAGCAAACCCAAAAGTCAACCAATCCATCCCCTCACCCATCACTCACCTCACCCATCACTCACCTCACATCACTCCCCTCACATCCATCACTCTCTCTCCTTATCTCTCTCTCTCCCTCTCTCATTCCATCTCTCAACTCCCAAGCTCCATACGTCCCAACATTTCCAAGCAATCTCAAAGGCCAAGTGTGGCCCACTTTCCCCTACTCTCACATCTCCCATCTCAACCGTTGGATCATCATCAATCACCATTGAAAGTGAAGGCTAGGAGCTAAGGAGGCTAAGGGAGCAAGGAAAAGGCTAATAAGGTGGGTGATCCATCTTTATTTCTTATTTTAGGGCCCATTTGTTGGTGGGACCCATTTGATGTATGTGATTTAACCAAGAGGGGCCCATAGTGGCGGGGTCCCTCTCTCTCTCTCTCTCTCTCTCTCTTCCTAGAATGAAGTGGGCCCCACCAAATCATGTTAAATTCACCCCATTCATCAAATGGTATGGCCCACCACATTTTAGGCGAAATCCACCGTCCGGTGGAAAGTCTTCATATAATATAACATATGATATTTATTTTATATTAATATAATACTATATATGTATATGTATGCATGGTGGGCCACGTGCATGTGGGACCCACCATGAGGCCTGTTTGTATACCGTCCAGCGTCCAGAGACGCTGAACGTGATGGTAGGCTAACATGGAGTACGTGTGCTGACATGGTGTACTTACAAGCTAACAAAAAGAAAAAGGTGGTTTTGGGGTGGGCCGCTCAAGCAGGCCCCACCTTGTTGTATGTAGATGATCCACGCCGTCCATTCTATTCTCCAGCCCATTTTAGGCGTTGAACCAAAAGATGAGGCTGATCCGATAATCAAGTAGGCCTTACCATAGGAAACAGTGGTTTTTGCCGTTAAAACTTTGAAAAATGATTGCTGGGGTCCACGTAAAGCTTGGACCCACCTGAAATTTGGTTTGGACGCCTAATTTTATGGGACACATACAATGGACGGGGTAGATCTGGTTAATGTGGGTCCCACCTAGGGTAACAAAAATTATATATATACGAGAAAAGGTGGCAGACACCTTGCTGCCATGACGTGCACAGAGAGGAATGGGTCCCCATTGGCCCTAGTTGTGGACCCCACCGTGATGTGTGTTCTAAATCTCTGCCGTCCATTTGTTGGGACCCCTTCGATGAGGTGTTGATTCCAAAAATCAGCCATGAATAGTTCTTAGATGGCCCACATCGCCACTGTCTATACGAAGGTATGTTAAACCACTCGGAAATGATTGCTGGGGTCTACTTGAAGCTTGGACCCACCTGAAATTTGGTTTGGATGCCTAATTTTATGGGACACATACAATGGACGGGGTAAATCTAGTTAATGTGGGTCCCACCTAGGGTAACAAAATTTTTACATATGAGAAAAAGGTGGCAGGAACCTTGCTGCCATGATGTACACAAAAAAGTGGTCCCCATTGGCCCTAGTTGTGGACTCCACCATGATGCATATTTTGTATCCACACCGTCCATGAGGTGGACCACCCTCTGAGGTGGGTCCCCTTCAAGATCAACTCGATCCAACGTTCAGGTGGCCCACACCACAAGAAACAGCGGTGATTGAACTCTACCATTGAAACCTTTCCTGGACCCACTGAAGTTTTGGATCAATCTGAAATTATTTTTCCTCTTCATTCAGGTCTACGTGTGACCTCATGAACGGATTGGATGGCGTATAAATATTAAGGTGGGCCCCACATGGGACCCACAATGATGCATGTGTTTTATTACCACCGTCCGCCCTGACGGTGTTACCCACTGTGATGTTTTTGTTTCAAAACCCACCGTCCAGGGAACGGTGGGCGTGTGGGGTGTGCGCGTGTGTGTGCATACGTGTGGGGTGTGCACGTGCGTGTGTGCATGCATGTGTGAGTGTGCACGTGTGTGTGCATAGGTGTGTGCGTGCATGTGTGTATATATATACTATATATATATTATATTTTATACAATATGTCTGATGGTGGGCCTCTATGGGCCCTACCATGATGCATGTGTTGCATCCAACCCGTCCACCCATTCTGAAAGCTCATTTTATGCCATGAATTACAGAATGAATTAGATCCATAGTTCATTGGACCCACCATGATGCATGTGTTGCATCCAAGTCATTCAACTATTTATGGCCGTTGTTGAGGCCCACTTCAATGTGTAGTTGTGGCCGTTATTGAGGCCCACCTTGATGTGTAGTTGTGGCCGTTATTGAGGCCCACCTTGATATGTAATTGTGGCCGTTATTGAGGCCCACCTTGATGTATATATGGCCCATGTGTTTAGGCCCATTCAATGTAATTGTGGCCCATGTTACGAGGCCCATTGTGATGTTTTCAAAGACCCATGGGTTATGGCCCATTGCAATGTACATAAGGCCCATTGATGTGGCCCACTTGATGAATGTAAGGCCCATGCGATATGGTCCATTTGATGTATTTAAGGCCCAATGGGATGTCCTTAGGGTCCATTGCAATGTGTGATTCCTCCATGGTCTGTGTAATGATACTTCATGGCGGGCTATGCCTTGAAAACAATGTTGGTTTGACGTCTACATTGTAAGGATAATGTTGGTTAAATGTCCGCATTGTCACACTCCTTAAGGCCCACTGATAGGTCCATATTTGTACTCTGCAGTCCGTTTAGGCTCATCTTCACTTTGAGCAACCCCCATTATCATACCATAAGTATAGTGCTACCCCATGATTCATGATCATACGCATCATATGCATGCTTGAGATGAGGGGTGACTGATCATAGCATATGCCTTCGGGCAAACTGTTACGGGCTCCCTAATAGGCGGAGTTGCCCTGCATGAGCGCATGGTTTACGCAGGATTGTTGCATGACTGGTAGTGTGACTCATGCACTTGCATTGTGTGATTGTAGTTCTTGTATGCCCTAGCGACACCAGGGCCATAGCCTCCTCAAAACACATCGTGGGTGGCCGGATTGAATACCGAAAATGTTTGGTTTTAGCATACGGGCGCCATAGATGTCCCTGGGTGAAAATCCCTAAACCCGATGGTACCAGAGGATGACTCCAACATCGAGACCGAGTGGATGTACGAGCGCATGAGGGCCGAGTACCAGGAGGTCGCGTCTCCCATTGTGTCGTGGTCGGTTGGAAAGGGGTGTGACCTTACCCGCCTGAGTGAGGGGGCAATTTCTAGGTTGAGTTTGACCAACTTGAGGAATCGGTCCGCTATCGACGAGCCAGGCCCTATATTGGCAGGAGGATAGTGAGGTCTCTTTCGCTCTTTCCAACAGGCGTCCGGATAGGGACGGCAAGTAAGTCGGCGGCGTAGAGTGTACTAGACCCCTAGTGATTATCCGGATTGATAACCGTATTGACATGAGGATTGGCATGCTTGAGCCGCATCTTGCATCGCATGGCCTCGTATGGCCGATGCACTCATATCTTGTATTGCATAGCCTTGGTACGTGGCCGCATTCATGTACTCATTGGCACGATTCCGCATTACTCGACCTCGCATTCGAGCACGCTCATATCAAGCGCACACACTTACACCACCCTCTAAGCTTTCTATGTTTATAAACGATTGATGCGTGTGTGACGCCAGACGCACCGTAGTCTCGCCGCAGCTTGGAGTGTGCGTACAAGCTTCGGAGTTTTATTATTAACACTATCTTGTATTTCCCTTTATACACCTCAGACTCAAAGTTTTTGCTCATAAAGTGGATTTTGTGATGGAGTTTTTGGTTATCAAGCTCGTGGGTTATGCTTGTGGTTATGCTCATTACGAGTCAAATTGATTATTAGAAATCCTCCTTGTAGCATCCCAGATCTAACCCGGCGTATGGGCGCCGGGAGCCGAGAATGGGGTTCTACTTGAGGCTGGTCGTCGACGCCTGGATTCGGCGATCGGGAATTTTGTGAGCCCTGGTTTCGAGTTTGGGGCGTGACGGGGTTGGTGTATCGAGCATAACTTGGGAATAACTGAGAACAGCATCACATGTTTACTATGAGTTTAAGGCGATTAGGTTCCGAGTACGAAACCTTCCGATTGACTTTCCTAACGTACGATTCTCGAAGTTGATCAGCGTCCTTATCCCTCCTATAGGACATGCCGCCCAGGAGAGTGACCCGTTCTACCCCCGCTCCACCACCTGAGGCTCCAGCTTTACCACCTGTGCCTCCCGCTCTACCGCCAGAGATCCCTACTCCCTTTCTCGAGGATGATGTTCCTCCACCGTGTCTGTGCGGATCCGACCGTTTCTGTGAGTGCATCGCAGTTACAGCAGATGTTGCAGGCTGTGACTGCTGCGCTTCAGGGGCAGGGCA
This sequence comes from Magnolia changhungtana, assembly GCA_030180095.1. NCBI lineage: Eukaryota > Viridiplantae > Streptophyta > Magnoliopsida > Magnoliales > Magnoliaceae > Magnolia > Magnolia changhungtana. The sequence goes on along the minus strand of JASAUF010000450.1, from coordinate 152,818 downwards.
GATGCCCATTGTTTCGCCAGAGCAGGCAGAGCAGGAGGGTGCGAGTGCTCTTCTACGTGAGTTTAGACGGCTTGATCCTCCGCGTTTTCAGGGCGAGCCAGATCCGACTGCAGCAGAGAGATGGCGATCCGATGTGGAGAAGATCTTCGATACTATGTCATGCACGACCCAACATCGAGTTCGGTTAGCAGTATTCCCTTTCCAGGGTGAGGTAGAGCATTGGTGGACCTCCGTTACCCGTGTTGCAGGACCTGATTACGTTTGGACATGGGATGACTTTATCGACCGATTCGAGGAGCAGTACTTCCCTGACCACATTCGACGTTAGAGGGCACTGGAGTTCGAGACTCTAGTGTAGGGAGACATGACCGTGGCGCAGTACGCGGCCCGTTTTGTGGCGCTATCAAGGCTTGCGCCATACATGGTTGATGATGAGGGGCGAAAGGCCCGCCGTTTCGAGAACGGCTTACGTTACGGTCTTCGAGGCCGTGTTATTAGGCATGAGCTCCCGACCTTCCAAGCGGTAGTGTGGAGGGCTCAAATCTATGAGGCCGAGTGGGCCGGCGGACAGAGCGACCGAGATCAGAGGAGGGGTCAGAAGAGGCAGGCCCCCTCCAGTAGCTCACAGCAGCATTGACAACCACAGAGGTTTAGGAGTCACCCATCTGCCGGAGCACCAGTAGCACCGTCGGCACCCCCAGGAGCACCACCACCTCAGAGACAGCTTTCCGATACCTGCTATGGTTGCGGTGGGATAGGACACCGTAGGTGGGAGTGTCCCCGACCTCGCCGGCCTCCACAAAGAAATGCCGAGAGCACCACAAAGAAATGAGAGCACCGCGGCGGCCTCCGCAGCCGAAGAAATGACAGCAGATTCCACCACCGAGGCCCCTCAAGAAGAACACCGGCCTCCAAGACCTCCCCCAGCCAGCCAGAGGCCTCGAGGGGACGTGCACCTCTCAAATGGCCCAGTGGCGCATTTTATGCCGTTCACAGACCTCTACTCATCATCGGGAGCAAATGCGATGATTCATGTGACTTGGCCCCTACACCATCTTGCTAGATTGCTTATGGATGATGCGTCTTGAGAGTTAGAGCTTAAGATTCATGGGCGTCAGCCCCGTCTTTTGATGTTTGATGTATGTTATACTGTGTTTTGATCATACATGATTTTATGTTCCTTATCCTCTTATGAGTTACGTTTAGTTGTGATGTTAGTGCAAATTTTGAGGATGAAATTTTTATTAGGTGGGGAGAGCTGTAAGACCCGTATCCTAGTTCGTACTGTTCCGATGAATCCTGCGATCATTTCCGTCGAAGTCCGGCAATCCGCGACTTATAATCGATGTTGCGATCGATCGTAAGTCATATCCTTTATATTCGAGTCGGTTTAATCCGAGACCTGTATCATTGCGACCGCACTGTTGCCACGGTTCTAACGCCGCGACTCACGCACCGATCCGATACCCTGACCAGAAGATGTGAGTCGGCGTTTATTTTGAAGAAACGCCGCGCTTTCTCGATCCCAAGAGAATCTCTACGACCCATCCCATCAATCAATCAATCACATCAATCAATCAATCACTTCAATTTCAAGTACAAAGCACCCATACTTTCTTTTTCTACAAGTTAAGCAAACCCAAAAGTCAACCAATCCATCCCCTCACCCATCACTCACCTCACCCATCACTCACCTCACATCACTCCCCTCACATCCATCACTCTCTCTCCTTATCACTCTCTCTCCCTCTCTCATTCCATCTCTCAACTCCCAAGCTCCATACGTCCCAACATTTCCAAGCAATCTCAAAGGCCAAGTTGGCCCACTTTCCCCTACTCTCACATCTCCCATCTCAACCGTTGGATCATCATCAACCACCATTGAAAGTGGAGGCTAGGAGCTAAGGAGGCTAAGGGAGCAAGGAAAAGGCTAATAAGGTGGGTGATCCATCGTTATTTCTTATTTTAGGGCCCACTTGTTGGTGGGACCCATTTGATGTATGTGATTTAACCAAGAGGGGCCCATAGTGGCGGGGTCCCTCTATCTCACCGTGTATCTCTCTCTCTCTCTCTCTCTCTCTCTCTCTCTCTCTTCCTAGAATGAAGTGGGCCCCACCAAATCATGTTAAATTCACCCCATTCATCAAATGGTGTGGCCCACCACATTTTAGGCGAAATCCACCGTCCGGTGGAAAGTCTTCATATAATATAACATATGATATTTATTTTATATTAATATAATACTATATATGTATATGTATGCATGGTGGGCCACGTGCATGTGGGACCCACCATGAGGCCTGTGTGTATACCGTCCAGCGTCCAGAGACGCTGAACGTGATGGTAGGCTAACATGGAGTACGTGTGCTGACATGGTGGTGTACTTACAAGCTAACAAAAAGAAAAAGGTGATTTTGGGGTGGGCCGCTCAAGTAGGCCCCACCTTGTTGTATGTAGATGATCCACGCCGTCCATTCTATTCTCCAGCCCATTTTAGGCGTTGAACCAAAAGATGAGGCTGATCCGATAATCAAGTAGGCCTTACCATAGGAAACAGTGGTTTTTGCCGTTAAAACTTTGAAAAATGATTGCTGGGGTCCACGTAAAGCTTGGACCCACCTGAAATTTGGTTTGGACGCCTAATTTTATGGGATACATACAATGGACGGGGTAGATCTGGTTAATGTGGGTCCCACCTAGGGTAACAAAAATTATATATATATGAGAAAAGGTGGCAGACACCTTGCTGCCATGACGTGCACAGAGAGGAATGGGTCCCCAGTGGACTAGTTGTGGACCCCACCGTGATGTGTGTTCTAAATCTCTGCCGTCCATTTGTTGGGACCCCTTCGATGAGGCGTCGATTCCAAAAATCAGCCATGAATAGTTCTTAGATGGCCCACATCGCCACTGTCTATACGAAGGTATGTTAAACCACTCGGAAATGATTGCTGGGGTCTACTTGAAGCTTGGACCCACCTGAAATTTGGTTTGGACGCCAAATTTTATGGGACACATACAATGGACGGGGTAGATCTGGTTAATGTGGGTCCCACCTAGGGTAACAAAATTTTTACATATGAGAAAAAGGTGGCAGGAACCTTGCTGCCATGACGTACACAAAAAGGGTGGTCCCCATTGGCCCTAGTTGTGGACTCCACCATGATGCATATTTTGTATCCACACCGTCCATGAGGTGGACCACCCTCTGAGGTGGGTCCCCTCCAAGATCAACACTCGATCCAACGCTCAGGTGGCCCACACCACAAGAAACAGCGGTGATTGAACTCTACCATTGAAACCTTTCCTGGACCCACTGAAGTTTTGGATCAATCTGAAATTATTTTTCCTCTTCATTCAGGTCTACGTGTGACCTCATGAACGGATTGGATGGCGTATAAATATTAAGGTGGGCCCCACATGGGACCCACAATGATGCATGTGGGCGGACGGTGGTACCCACTGTGATGTTTTTGTTTCAAAACCCACCGTCCAGGGAACGGTGGGCGTGTGGGGTGTGCGCGTATGTGTGCATACGTGTGGCGTGTGCACGTGCGTGTGTGCATGCATGTGTGAGTGTGCACGTGTGTGTGCATAGGTGTGTGAGTGCATGTGTGTATATATATACTATATATATATATTATATTTTATACAATATATCTGATGGTGGGCCTCTATGGGCCCTACCATGATGCATGTGTTGCATCCAACCCGTCCACCCATTCTGAAAGCTCATTTTATGCCATGAATTACAGAATGAATTAGATCCATAGTTCATTGGACCCACCATGATGCATGTGTTGCATCCAAGTCATTCAACTATTTATGGCCGTTGTTGAGGCCCACTTCAATGTGTAGTTGTGGCCGTTATTGAGGCCCACCTTGATGTGTAGTTGTGGCCGTTATTGAGGCCCACCTTGATATGTAATTGTGGTCGTTATTGAGGCCCACCTTGATGTGTATTTGTGGCCGTTGTTGAGGCCCACCTTGATGTCTATATGGCCTATGTGTTTAGGCCCATTCAATATAATTGTGGCCCATGTTACGAGGCCCATTGTGATGTTTTCAAAGACCATGGGTTATGGCCCATTGCAATGTACATAAGGCCCATTGATGTGGCCCACTTGATGAATGTAAGGCCCATGCGATATGGTCCATTTGATGTATTTAAGGCCCAATGGGATGTCCTTAGAGTCCATTGCAATGTGTGATTCCTCCATGGTCTGTGTAATGATACTTCATGTCGGGCTATGCCTTAAAAACAATGTTGGTTTGACGTCCACATTGTAAGGATAATGTTGGTTAAATGTCCGCATTGTCACACTCCTTAAGGCCCACTGATAGGTCCATATTTGTACTGCAGTCCGTTTAGGCCCATCTTCACTTTGAGCAACCCCATTATCATACCATAAGTATAGTCTTACCCCATGATTCATGATCATACGCATCATATGCATGCTTGAGATGAAGGGTGACTGATCATAGCATATGCCTTCTGGCAAACTGCTACTTGCCTCGATAGGCGAGTTAGTTACTCCCCGCATGAGCGCATGGTTTACGCAGGACTGTTGCATGACTGGTAGTGTGACTCATGTACTTGCATTGTGTGATTGTAGTTACTGTATGCCCTAGCGACACCAGGGCCATAGCCTCCACAAACATATCGTGGGTGGCTGGATTGGATACCGGAAATGTTTGGTTCTAGCATACGGGCGCCATAGATGTCCCTGGGTGAAAATCCCTAAACCCGATGGTACCAGAGGATGACTCCAACCACTACAAGAAATATGGTTTTTACCTACGAAACTTTTACCTACGAATTTTTTTTTCGTAGGTAAAGATGACTTTTACCAACGAAAATAGTTTTCGTAGGTAAAAACCTACTTTTACCGACGAAAGTTAATTTCGTAGGTAAAAGGCATTTTTACCTACGAAAATTTTCGTAGGCAAAGGGTCCTTTGACTTTTTCGGAACATCGAAAACCCAACTTTTACCTACGAAATATAATTTCGTAGGTAAAACAAATATTCACCTACGAACATATTCGTAGCTAAATGGTGTTTTGAATTTAAATATCCAAAAGTTTACTTTCACCTACGAAATTATTCGTAGAGAAAGGGTCATTTGAATTTTTAACCCAACCGCCGAATCGAAAACGTGTTTTGAATCTACTTCTACCTACGAAATGGAATTTCGTAGCTAAAATCCATCTTTACCTACAAATTTATTCGTAGCCAAAGGATGTTTTTAATTTTTAAAAGAGCAAAAAAATAGAAAGCTTTACTTTTACCTACAAACTCTAATTTCGTAGCTAAAAGCCATATATACCATGGCTTGAATTTAATTTTACCTACGAAATAAAATGTCGTAGCTAAATGCCATCCTTGTTTTGAACTTACTTTTACCTACAAAAGAAAATTTCGTAGCTAAAGCGTCATTTGAATTTTTCACTCTCCCACCAAAAAAAACGAAAACGTGTCTTGAATCTACTTTTACCAACAAAATCAAATTTCGTAGCTAAAAGCCATCAAAAACTTTACATTTGCCTACGAAATTTAATTTCGTAGGCAAAACCTATCTTTGCCTACGAAAATATTCGTAGCGAAAGGGTCTGTTAAATTCCCTTCCTTCCCCACCTCCTTCCACAAAAAAAATTCACAAACTTTTCATTTACCTACGAAATTGAAATTCGTAGGTAAAACTCACCTTTGGCTACGAAAATATTCATAGCTAAAGGGTGTTTTAACAATCTCGCACTCACCTTTGGCTACGAAAATATTCGTAGCTAAAGGGTCTTAAAAAATCTACTTCCCTGTTTGGCGCGTGTTTTTGGCGCGTGTTGGAAAATGTTGGCGGTAAGACTTTTACCGACGAAAATTTTTGTCGGGAAAAGTTTTTCCTAAATATTTTTTTCATTTTTGCCTATTACCTAAATGTGTGCATATATATATATATATATATATATATATATATAATTAAAAGGTAGTATTTAATTAATTTGTAATATCACATGAAAAAGAATATTTAAAAGTTACAAAATTTTAAATATGTTTAAATAATATTTTGTGAACAAAATAATCCTTTTGAAATTTGAGAACAAAATTTTGAGAAAAAATTAAAATATGAGAAGTTTTTTGAGATTTTGCAAATAAAAACTAAAAATTTGTTTTTAAAATATTTTTGAAATATTTTATAATAAAATGCTATTTATTTAATAGAGTAAAAAAATATATACCTTTAAAAAAATGTTAAATTTATTTGTGAAAATTAAAATTACTAAATTATTAGGCACACCCACTAATTGAATCTTTAATCGTTTTTGGACAATCTAATCAGTTTAAATTGAAGAGTAAATAATTTCAGATGTTTAAATCAAATTTCATTGAAATTGTTGATCAATATTGTATGCCCAATATCTTTCTCATATGTAGCTTGATTAAGACGAGTAACTTGTCAAATTGAGAGTATTGGTCAGTAAAATAGATCAGTGAATGAATCAGACATGTAAAATGGGCCAAATATTATGGTTAAAATTGTGACCCAACTTATTGATCTCGTGAGAACCTAAGAATTGATGTTAGTAAGTTTTGTGGGCCCCATCATGATGTTTGTCAAACATCAACACCGTGGAATTGATGTGTCCCCTTTAGGTTATGAGATATCTCAAAAATCATCGGTAAATGAAACTCAAGTGGGCCATACTATTTAAAACTATGTGAAGACGTCCTAAAAAATATGGTGGGCCCCTATAAATTTATTTGTGACTTTATTAACAGATTGGATGGAAAATAAATGTTATGGTGGGCCCCTATAAACTTTTTAATGGTGAAAATCCTTATCCTTGCTGCTATTTTTATTGAGGTCAAACCTTTGTATATGATTCGTTTTTGGCGTAATAGTCTAAAATGATCTCAAAAGATGACTAGCTTGGTTAGGTGGATCCAACCGTCATGTGGCCCGCTATTTTAATTTAGAGGTTTTTGGGTGGTTGTCCATTGCCTTCCATGCATCGGACCAACTGATGAATGGGTAGACCTGATTTTTGGGTGCATTCTGGTAATCATGGTGGGGCTCACATGATGAGTGTGCTTCCTGGTATCAAATCCAAGCCGTCCTTCGATGGGTCTATTATGTAAATTTTGATGTCTGAAATTGACAATTGGGCCAGTCCTCTTTTCTAGTGGGCCATAGGGTTGGAAGCAATGGACATCTTGATTTTGGCCGATAGTCTAAATGGTAGAACCCTTTTTGATGAACCCTAGTTCGCTGAAATAGGACCGTTTCCAAAAAACAGGAGCAGGTTTTTGTCATGTATAAAAACTAAGCTACATAATCTGATCGTTGTTAAGGAAATCCAACCGAAGGTATTGAAATGAAAAATATGTAAAATAATTAAGTATGTTAATGAAAAACATTTTTAAAAAATGTACCAGAATGCAAACTTAAAAAATAAAAATAAAAATAATTAAAAAAAAAAACACCCTTAAATATTAAATGTTTTAGGACCCCAAAACAGACCCTCCCTATGGAACGAATTTCATCAATTTTTGCACTAGGCTGTATCTTCCACAGAAGTTGTTCAATTGTTATTTGATTGCCTATAAATGTTACTCAACTGCCTGCCTGAGGACCACCGTCTTGTTTGCATCCCATCCAACCCACTCATCATGTAAGCCCCACCATCATTACCGAATGCGTCCAAAAATCAGTCTACCCATTCATCAGTTGGTCCGATGCATGGAAGGTAATGGACAACCACCCAAAACCTCTAAATTAAAATGGCGGGCCACATGATTCGTTATGGTGGGCCCCTAACATTGATTGTCATGTTGTATTAAGAGGTTTGCAAGAATTTTGTGAAGTTTACTTTTGATTGAGATAGTAAAAAGATGACTAACTTAGTTAGAAAGTATAATCACTAAAGTCAATTAATGAAATTGTCGGGTGTCTAGTGTCAACGCCCGACATGCCTACCCACATCACTATATAGTAGTACCATGTGGTACACCACCAATCCCACCTATGAGTATTCTAAACCCTTATATCCTTGACCTGTTGAAACTCTTGTGAGTCTACCATGGAAGTTGATTGGCTAGTGTACCACACACCAGCTATATATATAGCCAGTGTAGGTTCGTTTAGTGTTAAGAAGAGCACCGACTCTTCATTTTTGGACAATCTGATCAATCCAGATAGAAGAGTAAATAACTTCAGATGTTTAAATCAAAATTCACTCAAATTATTGATCAATCTTGTTTGCCCAATATCTTTCTCATATGCAGTATGATCGAGGCGAGTAACTGATTAAATTGAGGGTAATGATCAGTAGAATAGAGTGAATGGACCAGACATGTAAAATGGGCCCATCATGATGTGTGTCGAACATCAACACCGTGCATTTGATGTCTCCCCTTTAGCTTATGAGATATCTAAAAAATCATCCGTTACGAAACTCAAGTGGGTCATACCATCTAAAACTATGTGAAGATATATTTTTTAGATATCTTCACATAGTTTTAGATGGTATGGCCCACCTGAGTTTTGTAACGGATGATCGTCAATCCCATTATCTAGATCATTGATATTATATGATCCAGATCAACTAAACCACCACGGATATTATGATATAGACCATTCCGACCATCAATACAATTATCCATACCATCTAGATTATTGATGCTATTACCAATATCATCTTGACCATGAATACTATGATCCAAAGCACAACTGATATTATGATTCAGGCCATTAAAACTGTGGATATTATGATCCAAACCATCTTGACCATCAATAATGTGATCCAAACCATCTAGACCATTGATTATATTATCCGGACCATTCAAACCATCAATATTCTGGTCTAGAGCATCCAGAAAATTGATATTATGATCAAGACAATCCAAACCAACGATTTTATGATCTAAATTGTAATCTGTGGATATTATTATCGAGACCATACAAACTATTGATATTATGATACAGTCCATCCAAAACATTTATATTATGGCCTGTACCATTCATACAGTCTATTTTATAATCTACGTCATTCAAACTCATCAATATTATCGCCTATACCACCCAAAACATCTATATTATGGCCTATACCATTCATCCAAGCTAATTTTTGTTTTTTCCCTTTATCTTGCCCTGTATGACCTAATCAACATATTGGATGTCAAATAAACAATATAGTAAGCCTTATGAGGATTTTAATGATGGATATCCAATTACTATTGATTTCATGTGGTGTGGTGCACCTGAGATTTTTGTGGTGGGGTCTATGATTGATTTTTATCTACCTTATTCATTGGCTCATGATGTAAAATGATATCTCAAATTGGATGGACGGTGTGGATATAATAAATACATCATAGTGGGGCCCACAAAACTTGGTGGATGTTGGTCGGTGCTCTATGGGTCCCACCATGATGTATGTGTTTCATCCATATCATCCATTCATTTTGACAAATCATATTACGGCTTGACGCCAAAAATGAGAGGGATATAAATCTCAGGTGGACCACACCACATGAAAACCATAGTGATTGGATATCCACCATTAAAATTCTCCCAAGGTCCACTGTACTTTCTATTTGACATCCAATCTGTTGATTAGGTCATACAGGCCCAGATGAAGGGAAAAAAATATCAGATTGATCCAAAACTTTATATGGCCCCCAAAAGGTTTTTAATGGTCGACGCTCATTCAACACTGTTTCCTATAATGTGGTCCAGTTGAGATTGGGATATACCTCATTTTTTGTCTCATACCATAAAATGAAATGGAAAAATAGATGGACGGCAGGGATGAAACACATACATCATGGTGGGGCCCACAGAGCACCGACCACGTGCCACACGTGGCCCGCTCGTGAGAGAGACTTAGTCTCTCTCGCTCTCTGTCTCTCTCACTCTCTCTCGCGCCGTCTCTCACTCTCGCTCTCTGTCTGTCTCACTCTCTCTCGCGCCCTCTCTCACTCCGGCTCTCTGTCTCTCTCGGTGGTCTCTCTCTCTCCACCGCGCTCTCTCTCTCTCTCTCTCGCGCGCCGTCTCTCACTCTCGCTCTCTGTCTCTCTCAATCTCTCTCGCGCCCTCTCTCACTCTCACTCTCTGTCTCTCTCGGTGGTCTCTATCTCTCCACCGCGCCCTCTCTCCACCGTCCTCTCTAAAGCTCGGTTGACAGGTATCTCTCTCTCTCTCTCTCAATCTCAATACCGATTGAAACGATTTAGGGATTTAGGGATTTGGGGATTTAGGGATTTAGGGATTTGGAAATTTTTGCCCATGAATCAGGTGGATCCATCACTCAGGTGGGCCACGCGAGAAGGAACAGTTGGGAGGGGGACGCCCACCGTTGATTTGCGTTGGGCCCCACCCAAGTTTCGGAAATATAGGGTCATTGATTTTTTGATGTAAAGCTGTGATTTTCATTGAATTTCGGTAGTCTGTGGGAAGCATTCGGGGTTTTTTTATTAGTTAGTTTGATTTCTATTGTGCTTTTGTTGAATGATGATATTTTTCCTTTATTATTATTTTTTTTGTTTGAATTTCTATATATTCTGCAGATTTTTTTTTCCTAATGTAGAGAAGAATCTTGATAGTTTAATGAAATGCAGTACACGTTGTTGAGTAGTTCAAGAAATACAGGCCCTTTAAATCAGTCTTGATGATGCTGAGAAGGAAATGCAGTACACGTTTGTTTTTGGGTCCTTTGTCAGGAGATTTGAAATGGGTGTTGTTGCTTTTGTTGGTTCTGAGAAGGAAATTGGAAGAAATGTGATAATTCTCTTTGTTTGTTTGTTGTGATATTTTCTGATGAGATGGGAAGTGGGTCTTGTTTGCTTGTTGGTTTGAGTCTTGTTTCCTAATTAGTTATGATCCTTTTTTTTTTTTGGGATAGATTGGTTCCCCTACAGCTTTTGTAGATGAGAATTTCCTGCAACTAGACTTGTGTCGCGGCCTACTTGGTGTTTGTATGGCATGCAACCTGTCCAGTAGGGTCGCCCCATCATGAAAATGGGATTCCTTGAAAATCAGGCTGATCCAGCATCAGGTCAGCAGCACCATGGAAGACAACAGGCCACCACACAAAAAAAAAAAAAAAAAAGGAAATCCAGATTCATGTGGCAGCCCACCCAATGACTGGATCGGCCTGAATTTTAGGGCATCTCATTTTCATGGTGGGACGACCCTGCTGGATGTATTGGATGGGATGGACACATCATGGTAGGCCCTGTGTGCAGCTAGTTGTATGAAAGTTTGTTTTGGGGATAGGGAGAGGAAGTTAGGAAGCCGAGAATATGATTAGGCTGCATTTGGAATCCTCCCGAACTGTCAATTCACCCTTTACAGAATCCTCTGCAATTGTACAGTTGATGATTAACTCTAAACAAATCATTGTCTGTTGATCATAATACCTTGGACGCTTTTAAAAAGAAAATCACTTAATCATCAGGTTCCAAACTTCCAACTCAATTAAAATAAATGATTGATTCATGATTTTAAAAACTGCATACTTTGGAACTCTTTTTTTTTTGGAAATTGTGGAAGTCATCCAGGGCAAGTAAAGTCATTGATTTGGTGGGCCACCACGTGCACATGTAAAGTAAGAAAATTGGCTTATGTTTCAAAGATCGAGTTTTATTTGGATGGCAACTAAGAAGCATTCCAAATCATTTATGGAGGCCTACAGTTCAGATTTACCAATTGCTATCAAACATTTTAAAAATAGACGTGCGTGATTCCTGATCAATGAGGCTACGGTCACAAAAGGGGAAGCTTATTTATAATTCTTCAAAGAGGGTCGATCCAACAATATTAAAAATAGGATACTCACTTAAATAGAGAATTTCTTGGATGGTTGTTCATGGTTTTCTATGATGTAGAATGTGATATTTTTGAACATCTCATTTTCATGATGGGATTACATCACTTGATAGTTAGATAGTTGGATCGATCTGATATTTTTGAACATCTCATTTTCATGATGGAATAATCTCGTGGGACGGAAATCAAGCATATACCTAACTTTAAAAACTAATAATTGATAAAATAGGAAGTATAGGCTTCTAATGCATTCAGTCCAAGTATCTTAATGCGTGAAACAAGTGGGGCTAGTAGTTCTGAAATCGAAACTTTGTTTTGATACACTCTTCCATAGATGAAAGATGCTCCAAAAATCTTACTCGAAGCTCCTGTCTAACCTCTGGATGGGGCCCAAACTTTGTTTTGATACATAAAGTATAGGCTTTTCATCTATGGAAGAGTGAAACAAGTGGGGCTAGTATAGGCTTCTAATGCATTCAGTCCAAGTATCTTAATGCGTGAAAAAAGTGGGGCTAGTAGTTCTGAAATCCAAACTTTGTTTTGATACACTCTTCCATAGATGAAAGATGCTCCAAAAATCTTACTCGAAGCTCCTGTCTAACATCATGGACGGTATAGAATCACCAATTTTAGATCGCTGAAAATTTTATACCATCCATCTGTAGTTGGATGGGGCCCACCATGATGTATATGTTTTACATTCTCATGTCCATCCATTTTGGACAACTCATCCGGTGTGATCCAAAAAATGAAGTAGATCCAAATAGCAATAGTCGCAGAAGGAGAGTGACTTTTGCACAATAGCAAAAGCATAATTTTGGACAGTAAAAAGTTCAGTTCATAGGAATTTGCAGAGTTCTGTAGTTTAGAAATGCATGTTCTCAGTTAGAGTTGCAACTGAGTTCAGCTTGATCCATAGTCCATCGGAAAATTTAGTTCAATAGCAATGAATTTAGCAATGCATTTCAGTTCACAGAAATTCCAATGGTATGGACTTCAACAAAATGTTCAGTTCAAGCTACAGTCCACATTCCAGTTCAAGTTCAGTTTACAAATGAGTTCCAGTTCACAGATTTGTCAGGAGTTTAGTCTATGAATCAGTTGACAAATTAGATTAGGATCTGCTGCAATCGCATGATGCAATCCAGTTCACATGAGTGCATGAATCAGTTTACAAATGAGTGCAAGAAAGAAAAGTAACCATTGATTTGGAAAAAATAATATTAACATTTTCTTATTAACAAATGTTTGGATATACACATATAAACTTAGATGGTAGATCTTTCCTTTTATTGACCACACATGCCGATATGGAACAACTGTGCCAGATCTGAGCTTTCCATCAGGTGCACAACACCGTTAACATCTTTGAATTCTTCACTTGCTTTGAATTCTTTAATTTTTAGGTGAAGGAAAAAAGAAAAGAAAAGAAAACAATGGATGAACATTGTCTTCTCAATTTTATCCAAAAAAATTGCTCACTCAAAATTGCACTTCAGAATTTGTTTGAAGAACTTATAATTGTGCTGATGCAGGTTTTCTCAGCTTTTGGATTTGTACACAAAATTGCCACCTTTGAGAAGACAGCAGGTTTCCAGGTATTCTACTTATTTATTGTAATCTATTAAGCTTAGGGCCTGTTTGGTTTGATGTAATTACATGTAATTTCTCTCAAATCAACGTTAAATGCATACCTCAAACAACACCCCATGTGATTTGAAAGTGAAGAGGAGTTGCCCCATATTAGATTTCGTGATAATTTGAAGCCAAAGCTTGGGGGGCCCTTACCATGATATATGTGTTATATCCACTCCATTCATTCATTAGTAAAGATCATTTTAGGCATGGGCCCAAAAATGAGGTAGATTTAAAGATCAAGTCAACCAAACTACATAAAACACTGGAGATTGAATGTTAACCATTTAAATGTTCTTCCCATAGTGTGGTCCACCTAAGCTTTGGATCTGTCTCATTTTTGGAGGTATACTGTAGAATGATCTGGCCAAATGAATGGACGGCATGGATAAAACATTTACATCATGGTGGGACTCACAGAGTCTATCTCGTTTTCCATACCTAAAAGTTGTGGCTGTCAATGTCATGCAAAGATCCCTTCCATCACAAATTCCTATAGTATGTAATTAATGCTTAAAAAGTGTAAAATACACTGCAATTCACCTGAATACATCCACCAAACAGGGCCCTTAACTGGTTGTTCAACAATTTTTGTGAACCTCTGCCATGGTGTTCTTGTCTTTTTGAAGAACTTTCGAGGCAAAAATCAGCCTCATCGGCTCATCAAGTGGGCCATGCCATTAAAAAATAAAATTGATGGCGACCAACATCATACAACGTACGCATGTGACTCACATAGTTTTTGATATCATAAGCACATGATACTTTGGAAAGTATTTGCAAGATGATTTGCAAGATGGTGCATAGCTAGTAGGCATAGTTTTTTTTTTTTTTTTTTTTTTTTTTTTTATAAAAGTTCATTTACGATTAAGTTATTTTATATGGACAACATTGGAGGGGCTTGACTATTTGGACAAGCCGTGTTTATGTATTTGCTCGAAATTAATGGAGCAGACCCGGATGTGCGTCGGAGCTATCCGGATGAGCGGGGGTCCATGGAAGGTGAGAACCGCTATTATGACCATGATAAAGCTTTCTATTTCCTATGGACAGCATTGGAAGGGCCTGACCATTTGGACAAGCCGTGTTTATGTATTTACTCGAGATTAATGGAGCAGACCCGGATGTGCGTCGGAGCTATCCGGATGAGCGGGGGTCTCTGGAAGGTGGGAACCGCTGTTATGACCATGATAAAACTTTCCATTTCCTATGGATAGCATTGGAAGGGCTTAGCCATTTGGACAGGCCGTGTTTATGTGTTTGCTCGAGATTAATGGAGCAGACCCGGATGTGCGTCGGAGCTATCCGGATGAGCGGGGGTCCATGGAAGGTGGGAACCGCTATAACGACCATGATGAAGTCAGTCCATTTCTGCATGGACAAGATTGGAAGGGGCTCCTGGCCATTTGGACGGCCGTATTTATATCAGTATTTGCGGTACCACACCCCTAACCTATTCTCGGTTCCCTACAGCCTATAACCTATAACCTATAACCTAGACCTAAAACCTAGACCTAAACCTAAACATAAAGCCTAAATGTGTTCTCAAAATCCCCGAACCTAAACCTACACCTAATCCTAATCTCAACTCCCTAACCTAAACCTAAACCTAACCTTGAAAACCCAAAGCAAAACCCGATCCCGAACCCGTTCCTAAACCTAAACCTTAACCTATTCTCGGCTTCCCTACAAATATAATCTATAACCTAGACCTAAAACCTAAACCTAAACCTAAACCTAAACCTAAAGCCTAAATGTGTTCTCAAATCCCAAAACCTAAACCTACACCTAATCCTATTCTCAACTCCCTAACCTAAACCTAAACCTAACCTTGAAAACCCAAAGCAAAACTCCGATCCCGAACCCGTTCCTAAACCTAAACCTTAACCTATTCTCGCTTCCTACGCCTATAACCTATAACCTAGACCTAAACCTAAACCTAAGACCTAAATGTGTTCTCAAATCCCTCAACCTAACCTACACCTAATCCTAATCTCAACTCCCTAACCTAAACCTACACCTAAACTTGAAAACCCAAAGCAAAACCCGATCCCGAACCCGTTCCTAAACCTAAACCTTAACCTATTCTCGCTTCCCTACATGCCTATAACCTATAACCTAGACCTAAACCTAAACCTAAACCTAAACCTAAAGCCTAAATGTGTTCCCAAATCCCACAACCTAAAACTACACCTAATGCTATTCTCACCACCCTAACCTAAACCTAAACCTAAACTTGAAAACCCAAAGCTAAACCCGATCCCTAACCCAAACCCACTTTCCTAAACCTAAACCTTAACCTATTCTTAGTTCCCTACACCTATAACATATAACCTAGACACTAAACCTAAACCTAAACCTAAACCTAAGACCTAAATGTGTTCTCAAATCCCTCAACCTAAACCTACACCTAATCTTATTCTCAACTCCCTAACCTAAACCTTAACCTATTCTCGGTCCCTACACTATAACCTATAACCTAGACCTAAAACCTAAACCTAAACCTAAACCTAAACCTAAGATGTAAATGTGTTCTCAAATCCTCAACCTAAACCTACACCTAATCCTATTCTCAACTCCCTAACCTAAACCTAAACCTAAACTTGAAAATCCAAAGCAAAACCCGATCCCGAACCCGTTCCTAAACCTAAACCTTAACCTATTCTCGCTTCCCTACAACTATAACCTATAACCTAGACCTTAAACCTAAACCTAAACCTAAACCTAAGACCTAAATGTGTTCTGAAATCCCTCAACCTAAACCTTCACCTAATCCTATTCTCAACTCCCTAACCTAAACCTAAACCTAAACTTGAAAACCCAAAGAAAAACCCGATCCCGAACCCGAACCCGATTTCCTAAACCTAAACCTTAACCTATTCTCAGTTCCCTACAACCTAAACCTACACCTAATCCTATTCTCAACTCCCTAACCTAAACCTAAACCTAACCATGAAAACCCAAAGCGAAACCCGATCCCGAACCCGTTCCTAAACCTAAACCTTAACCTATTCTCGGTTCCTACAGCTTATAACCTATAACCTAGACCTAAAACCTAAACCTAAGACCTAAATGTGTTCTCAAATCCCTCAACCTAACCTACACCTAATCCTAATCTCAACTCCCCTAACCTAAACCTACACCTAAACTTGAAAACCCAAAGCAAAACCCGATCCCGAACCCGTTCCTAAACCTAAACCTTAACCTATTCTCAGTTCCCTACAGCTATAACCTATAACCTAGACCTAAAACCTAAACCTAAACCTAAACCTAAAGCCTAAATGTGTTCCCAAATCCCACAACCTAAAACTACACCTAATGCTATTCTCACCACCCTAACCTAAACCTAAACCTAAACTTGAAAACCCAAAGCTAAACCCGATCCCGAACCCAAACCCAATTTCCTACACCTAAACCTTAACCTATTCTTAGTTCCCTACACAATATAACATATAACCTAGACCTAAAACCTAAACCTAAACCTAAACCTAAGACCTAAATGTGTTCTCAAATCCCTCAACCTAAACCTACACCTAATCTTATTCTCAACTCCCTAACCTAAACCTTAACCTATTCTCGGTTCCTTTACAACTATAACCTATAACCTGCAGACTAAAACCTAAACCTAAAACCTAAACCTAAGATCTAAATGTGTTCTCAAATCCCTCAACCTAAACTTACACCTAATCCTATTCTCAACTCCCTAACCTAAACCTAAACCTAAACTTGAAAATCCAAAGCAAAACCCGATCCCGAACCCGTTCCTAAACCTAAACCTTAACCTATTCTCGCTTCCTACAACTATAACCTATAACCTAGACCTTAAACCTAAACCTAAACCTAAACCTAAGACCTAAATGTGTTCTCAAATCCCTCAACCTAAACCTTCACCTAATCCTATTCTCAACTCCCTAACCTAAACCTAAACCTAAACTTGAAAACCCAAAGAAAACCCGATCCCGAACCCGAACCCGATTTCCTAAACCTAAACCTTAACCTATTCTCGCTTCCCTACAACCTAAACCTACACCTAATCCTATTCTCAACTCCCTAACCTAAACCTAAACCTAACCATGAAAACCCAAAGCGAAACCCGATCCCGAACCCGTTCCTAAACCTAAACCTTAACCTATTCTCAATTCCCTACGCCTATAACCTATAACCTAGACCTAAAACCTAAACCTAAAGCCTAAATGTGTTCTCAAATCCCACAACCTAAACCTACACCTAATCCTATTCTCAACTTCCTAACCTAAACCTAAACCTAACCATGAAAACCCAAAGCGAAACCCGATCCCGAACCCGTTCCTAAACCTAAACCTTAACCTATTCTCAATTCCCTACAAACTATAACCTATAACCTAGACCTAAAACCTAAACCTAAAGCCTAAATGTGTTCTCAAATCCCACCTAACCTAAACCTAAACCTAACCATGAAAACCCAAAGCGAAACCCGATCCCGAACCCGTTCCTAAACCTAAACCTTAACCTATTCTCAATTCCCTACAGCTATAACCTATAACCTAGACCTAAAACCTAAACCTAAAGCCTAAATGTGTTCTCAAATCCCACAACCTAAACCTACACCTAATCCTATTCTCAACTTCCTAACCTAAACCTAAACCTAACCTTGAAAACCCAAAGCAAAACCCGATCCCGAACCCGTTCCTAAACCTAAACCTTAACCTATTCTCGCTTCCTTTACAAACATAACCTATAACCTAGACCTAAAAACCTAAACCTAAACCTAAACCTAAACCTAAAGCCTAAATGTGTTCTCAAATCCCAAAACCTAAACCTACACCTAATCCTATTCTCAACTCCCTAACCTAAACCTAAACCTAACCTTGAAAACCCAAAGCAAAACCCGATCCCGAACCCGTTCCTAAACCTAAACCTTAACCTATTCTCGGTTCCTACAGCCTATAACCTATAACCTAGACCTAAAACCTAAACCTAAGACCTAAATGTGTTCTCAAATCCCTCAACCTAACCTACACCTAATCCTATTCTCAACTCCCTAACCTAAACCTACACCTAAACTTGAAAACCCAAAGCAAAACCCGATCCCGAACCCGTTCCTAAACCTAAACCTTAACCTATTCTCGCCTACACCTATAACCTATAACCTAGACCTAAAACCTAAACCTAAACCTAAACCTAAAGCTTAAATGTGTTCCCAAATCCCACAACCTAAAACTACACCTAATGCTATTCTCACCACCCTAACCTAAACCTAAACCTAAACTTGAAAACCCAAAGCTAAACCCGATCCCGAACCCAAACCCAATTTCCTAAACCTAAACCTTAACCTATTCTTAGTTCCCTACAGCCTATAACATATAACCTAGACCTAAAACCTAAACCTAAACCTAAACCTAAGACCTAAATGTGTTCTCAAATCCCTCAACCTAAACCTACACCTAATCTTATTCTCAACTCCCTAACCTAAACCTTAACCTATTCTCGCTTCCTACAACCTATAACCTATAACCTAGACTCTAAACCTAAACCTAAACCTAAACCTAAACCTAAGATCTAAATGTGTTCTCAAATCCTCAACCTAAACCTACACCTAATCCTATTCTCAACTCCCTAACCTAAACCTAAACCTAAACTTGAAAATCCAAAGCAAAACCCGATCCCAAACCCGTTCCTAAACCTAAACCTTAACCTATTCTCGGTTCCTCACAACTATAACCTATAACCTAGACCTTAAACCTAAACCTAAACCTAAACCTAAGACCTAAATGTGTTTCAAATCCCTCAACCTAAACCTTCACCTAATCCTATTCTCAACTCCCTAACCTAAACCTAAACCTAAACTTGAAAACCCAAAGAAAACCCGATCCCGAACCCGAACCCGATTTCCTAAACCTAAACCTTAACCTATTCTCGCTTCCCTACAACCTAAACCTACACCTAATCCTATTCTCAACTCCCTAACCTAAACCTAAACCTAACCATGAAAACCCAAAGCGAAACCCGATCCCGAACCCGTTCCTAAACCTAAACCTTAACCTATTCTCACAATTCCCTACAATATAACCTATAACCTAGACCTAAACCTAAACCTAAAGCCTAAATGTGTTCTCAAATCCCACAACCTAAACCTACACCTAATCCTATTCTTAACTTCCTAACCTAAACCTAAACCTAACCTTGAAAACCCAAAGCAAAACCCGATCCCGAACCCGTTCCTAAACCTAAACCTTAACCTATTCTCGGTTCCTACAAATATAACCTATAACCTAGACCTAAAACCTAAACCTAAACCTAAAGCCTAAATGTGCCCTCAAAACCAAAAACCTAAACCTACACCTAATCCTATTCTCAACTCCCTAACCTAAACCTAAACCTAACTTGAAAACCCAAAGCAAAACCCGATCTCGAACCCGTTCCTAAACCTAAACCTTAACCTATTCTCGCTTCCTACAACACTATAACCTATAACCTAGACCAAAACCTAAACCTAAGACCTAAATGTGTTCTCAAATCCTCAACCTAAACCTACACCTAATCCTAATCTCAACTCCCTAACCTAAACCTACACCTAAACTTGAAAACCCAAAGCAAAACCCGATCCCGAACCCATTCCTAAACCTAAACCTTAACCTATTCTCGGTTCCTACAAATATAACCTATAACCTAGACCTAAACCTAAACCTAAACCTAAACCTAAAGCCTAAATGTGTTCCCAAATCCCACAACCTAAAACTACACCTAATGCTATTCTCACCACCCCGACCTAAACCTAAACCTAAACTTGAAAACCCAAAGCTAAACCCGATCCAGAACCCAAACCTAATTTCTAAACCTAAACCTTAACCTATTCTTAGTTCCCTACAACTATAACATATAACCTAGACCTAAAACCTAAACCTAAACCTAAACCTAAGACCTAAATGTGTTCTCAAATCCTCAACCTAAACCTACACCTAATCCTATTCTCAACTCCCTAACCTAAACCTTAACTGTTTTCGCCTCCCTACACTATAACCTATAACCTATAACCTAGACCTAAAACCTAAACCTAAACCTAAACCTAAACCTAAGATCTAAATGTGTTCTCAAATCCCTCAACCTAAACCTACACCTAATCCTATTCTCAACTCCCTAACCTAAACCTAAACCTAAACTTGAAAATCCAAAGCAAAACCCGATCCCGAACCCGTTCCTAAACCTAAACCTTAACCTATTCTCGGTTCCTACAACTATAACCTATAACCTAGACCTTAAACCTAAACCTAAACCTAAACCTAAGACCTAAATGTGTTCTCAAATCCCTCAACCTAAACCTTCACCTAATCCTATTCTCAACTCCCTAACCTAAACCTAAACCTAAACTTGAAAACCCAAAGAAAACCCGATCCCGAACCCGAACCCGATTTCCTAAACCTAAACCTTAACCTATTCTCGCTTCTCACTACCATAAACTATAACCTGACCTAAACCTAAACCTAAACCTAAGCCTAAAACCTAAATGTGTTCCCAAATCCCTAAACCTAAACCTACACTTAATCTTAATCTCAACTCCCTAACCTAAACCTAAGCCTAAACTTGAAAACCCAAAGCAAAACCCGATCCCGAACCTGATTTCCTAAACCTAAATCTTAACCTATTCTCAGTTCCCTACAGCTACAACCTATAACCTAGACCTAAAACCTAAACCTAAGACCTAAATGTGTTCTCAAATCCCTCAACCTAAACCTACACCTAATCCTAATCTCAACTCCCTAACCTAAACCTAAACCTAAACTTGAAAACCCAAAGCAAAATCCGATCCCGAACCCGAACCCAATTTCCTAAACCTAAACCTTAACCTATTCTCGGTTTCCTACAACTATAACCTATAACCTGACCTAAAACCTATACCTAAACCTAAACCTAAAGCCTATGTGTTCCCAAATCCTAAACCTAAACCTACACCTAATCCTAATCTCAACTCCCTAACCTAAACCTAAGCCTAAACTTGAAAACCCAAAGCAAAACCCGATCCTCGAACCCGATTTCCTAAACTTAAACCTTAACCTATTCTCGCTCCCAATACCTATAACCTATAACCTAGACTTAAAACCTAAACCTAAACCTAAACCTAAATCTAAGACCTAAATGTGTTCTCAAATCCATAAACCTAAACCTACACCTAATCCTAATCTCAACTCCCTGACCTAAACTTAAGCCTAAACTTGAAAACCCAAAGCAAAACCCGATCTCGAACCCAAACCCTTCCTAAACCTAAACCTTAACCTATTCTCGCCCTCTACAACTATAACCTATAACCTATACCTAAAACCTAACCCTAAATCTAAACCTAAAACCTAAATGTGTTCCCAAATCCCTAAACCTAAACCTACACCTAATCCTAATCTCAACTCCCTAACCTAAACCTAAGCCTAAACATGGAAACCCAAACCTAAACCCGATCCCGAACCCGAACCCGATTTCGTTAAACTAAACTTTAACATATTCTCAATTCCTAAAGCTATATAGCCTATAACCTGCTTATAACTTATACCTTAACCTTAACCTAAACCTAAACCTTAACCTTTTAATCTTAACCTTAACCTTAACCTAAACCTAAACCTAAACCGATACTTATAAATCTTAATTTATTTGATAAAAGTTCATTTACGGTTAAGTTATTTTCTTTATAAGTTTATTGCCTTAATCTATTTTTACGAAATTGCAGGATAAATTTGAATTGAATTTGAGTGTTCCGCACGTTTCCTTTGCCGTTGACGATATGATCAAGGAGCGGTTCAAGGAGTACCGTTCCTTGTTACATAAGCGGTACAAGCAGTGCATGAGCAATGAGGAGGGCGCACTGTCCGCACCGCTGCACGTGACCCGTGATGACTGACAGATACTCTGCGATAGATGGAGCAGCTGACGAGGGAGAGAGAGGAGCAGGAGAGGATGATGGAGGAGCTGACGAGGGAGAGAGAGGAGCAGAGGAGCAGCAGAGGAGGATGGAGGAGCTGACGAGGGAGAGAGAGGAGCATGAGAGGAGGAGGATGGAGGAGCAGGCGAGGCTGAGGGAGCAGGAGAGGAGGATGGAGGAGCTGACGAGGCAGAGGGAGGAGCAGGAGAGGATGAGGATAGAGGAGCATGCGAGGCTGAGGGAGGAGCAGGAGAGGAGGATGGAGGAGATGCGGGTGGAGCATGAGCGACGGAGAGCGGATATGTTTCAGGCTCTCGCCGCACGCTTACCCATCGATGCCCCACCACCTCTGCCTCCATCTTTGTGATTTTTTATATTTTATTTATGATGTTAAACTTATATGTAAATGCATGATGTAATTTATGTTTGGATGGATTTATTTATGTACTTTGGAGTTAAATGGATGTGAATGTGGAATATGATGATATATTACATAACAGGTCTATATTGTAACAGGTGTATATCAGGTGATATCAAGAATTTTGTGCTGGAATTCGGAGAAAAAAAAAAAAAACACTTTTACCTACGAAAATTTTCGTAGGTAAAAGCTCCATCAGATTTTCTACCTACGAAAATTTTCGTAGGTAAAAGCTCCATCAAATTTTCTACATACGAAAATTTACGTAGGGAAAAGTTTCATCAAGCTTTTACCTACGAAACTTTTCGTTGTTAAAATTCTCATCCATGTTTTTACCTACGAAAGTATTTGTAGGTAAATGTTAGGTAACTATTTTTACCTACGAAAATATACGTAGGTAAAAGAATTTTTAGCTACGAAATTAGTGGTAGGTAAAAGTTTTCTAAGGGTTTTTACCTACAAATATAATTGTGGGCAAAAGTCTTTCAATATTTTTAGTTACGAAAATACCCGTAGGTAAAGTTTTGTAATTATTTTTAGCTACGAAATTATTGGTAGGTAAAAAATGTTTTAACTAGTTTTAGCTACGAAATGGTTGGTAGGTAAAAAGTCTTGTAAATATTTTAACCTACGAAGTTTTTGGTAGGTAAAAAGTATTTTAATTACTTTTAGCTACCAAAATATTTGTAGATAAAAAGTCTTTAAATATTTTTGGCTACGAAATTGTTGGTAGCTAAAAAGTGTTGTAAAATATTTTACCTACAAAAGTAGTCGTAGGTAAAAAGTTTTATCAATATTTTTACCAACAAAAATTAGTATTGGTAAAACGTTTTTCCTACGAAAAATTTCGTTGGCAAAAGTCTTATCTTTGTCAGCGAATTTTTTTTTTCGTGGGCAAAAGCTTTTCCCCACGGACTTTTAGCGAGAAATTTGCCAACGAAAATTTTCGCGGGTAAAACTCTTTGCCTACGAAAATCAGACTTTTGCCTACGAAAACTTTCGTTGGTAAAAGTGGCTTTTCTTGTAGTGAACGTCGAGACCGAGTGGATGTACGAGCGCATGAGGGCCGAGTACCAGGAGGTCGCGTCTCCCACTGTGTCGTGGTCGGTTGGAAAGGGGTGTGACCTTACCCGCCTGAGTGAGGGGGCAATTTCTAGGTTGAGTTTGACCAGCTTGAGGAATCGGTCCGCTATCGACGAGCCGGGCCCGATATTGGCAGGCGGATAGTGAGGTCTCTTTCGCTCTTCCAATAGTGCGTCCGGATAGGGACGGTAAGTCGGCGTAGAGTGTCTTAGACCCCTGGTGATTATCCGACCGATAACGTATTGACATGAGGATTGGCATGCTTGAGTCCGCATCTTGCATCGCATGGTCTTGGTATGGCCGGGTGCACTCATATCTTGTCTTGCATAGCCTTGGTACCTACCGACCGCATTCATGTACTCATTGGCACGATTCCGCATTACTCGACCCTCGCATTCTCGAGCACGCTCATATTGCGCACACACTTACACCACCCTCTGCTTTCTATAAGCTTTATGCACGATTGATGCGTGCAGGTGACGCCAGACGCACCGTAGTCTCGCCGCCAGCTTGGAGTGTGCGCACTGAGCTTGGAGTTTTGTTATTAGCACTATCTTGTATTTCCCTTTTATACACCTTGTACTCAAAGTTTTTGCTCATAGTGAATTTTGTGATGGAGTTTGTGGTTATTGTTCATGGGTTATGCTTGTGGTTATGCTCATTACGAGTCAAATTGATTATTAGAAATCCTCCTTGTAGCATCCCAGGATCGGAACCTGGCGTATGGGCGCTGGGAGCCGAGAATGGGGTTCTACGGAGGCTGTTGGCGCCGGATTCGGCGATCGGGAATTTTGTGAGCCCGGTTTCTGAGTTTAGGGCGTGACATGAATTCTGGTGATTTTTTGTTTTACTTATGCAAATGCTGAGGTGGGGTTTCTGGGATTACTTTACTTTACATATTTGAGGGCCTTGAATTCGATTAATTTGAACAAGAACTTGTTTATGTGATTCAAGAAATGTTGAAATGCAAATTACTTGAGTAGAAGCTCGACATTTTCATGAATATCTGGATGATTATTTAGTTGGGTTTTGTGAAATTTTTAAAGGGTTATTTGTCTCCCTGGGATCAAAAGGGCCTAAGGGGTCCTTCGGCAACCTTGAGAAAGAGATTCTGTTAGTCATGGTTGGGGATTGGGAATGTAATTCTTCCTAGTGTACTTTTCCAGTTTGTCAAAAGATCACCAAAGAATATGTTTCTATGAAACAAAATTCTTGAGAAAGTGTTTTGTTTCTCATCATTGGGTATTGGGAATGTAATTTTTTGGAATCCAGAAATTGTGTTTATGTGTTGGGTAAGAATTGATACGAATTCTACTAGTTAATATCTGTAAAAAAAAAAAATAAAAAAAAAATTGTAACTATTAGGAAGGAATCCATTTCCTTCGAATTTGTAGGCCAACATCTGACAAGGAACAAAACACAAAAGATAGAATCAGTTTTTGACTGGAAACTGTTTCTAAGTTTTCCAGTGGTGCCAAAGTAGAAATTTACCCCTACTTATGGATTCCATTTATAGATACTTTCCCAGGTAGCCAAGCAACCCTTGAGATGGGTTTTTAGTTGGGTTCCAAGGTTCACGTTCTCAGGAGATTGAAATTCAGTTTCTTGAAGGAAAATTTGAATGCTTTTGTGAGTATTACAAGCTTGAAATACAAATAAAGTACTGGAAACTCGTTGATCGTATGATTATCTGCACAATTGATGAATTACAATTTGTTATGAGAATGTTTTGACATAGACCCACTTGGGTCCAATGATGATATCCTCAATGTTCCTCTCCTTCTCTTCTCTCCGCCGTCCATCATCTCTTCTTCCATCCCCATCTCCATTCATCTCTACCCAAAACTCCCCATTCTTCAACACCTCCATCATGCTCTCTCTCAATCCCCCACAAGAAAGAGTCTCACCACAAGAGCTCTCCCAGGCTGGCAATAATACAAAGAAGCCATCAAAGACAAGGACCTCGCCCAAACACTTCACTTCTTGAAATCGGTCAAATCCCTTTCCCTCCAATCCTCTCTTGATGGCAGCAGCAACGCCAGTCTGTCGCAGCTACATTGGCCAAAGAGGGACTGGGAAGTGCTCGACGCTTGCTTGAATGCTGACGACATGAAGCTCGTCAGCAGTGCCTACAAGTTCCCCCACTACAGGGGCTTCCTCCCTAATATTGGGAAGTGCAAGAACATCGGTAATTCTGTGAATATGTTTGTTTCGGGGTCTTGAATTTCTGTTGGAATTATTTTATTGTGGTGATTAAGATGGTAATTTGATGATTTTGTAGGGATTGTTTATATGAATTCTGGTGATTTTTTGTTTATTTATGTGAATGCTGAGGTGGGTTTTTAGGACTACTTTCTTTTGCATATTTGTGGGCCCTGAATTTGACTAATTTGATCAAGAAACTTGTTTATGTGATTTAAGAAATGTTGAAATGCAAATGACTCGAGTAGAAGCTCGACATTTTCATGAGTATCTGGATGATTATTTAGTTGGGTTTTGCAAAATTTTAAAGGGTTGTTTGTCTCCCTGGAATCAAAAGGGCCTAAGGGGTCCTTCGGCAACTTTAAGAAAGAGATTCTGTTAGTCATGGTTGGGTACTGGGAATGTAATTAGGTGGAATTCAGAAACTACATTTGGGTAGTGGGAAAGAATGTGGGCTGTACGCAGGTCTATTTATATATATAAAAAAAAAAAACACTAAAAAAGTGACTGTTGGCAGAGAATTCATTTCCCTGAAATTTGCGAACTAGCCTTTTTCTAGGACCTCAAATATTGGAATTTTCCCCTAAAGGGCCCGTTTGCACCAAAAGTTAAGCCTGGATAGCCGTCTAGTCAGGCATGTCCTGCTCTAATTGTTTGGCTAGCCGATCAAAGCTGTTCTAACTAGGCTAGTCTGTTGTTTGTTGGAACCTATCTAGTATGGTAAAAACAAGCCTGTGTGTTGTATGAAGTGTCTCTAGGTCTTATTTTCTCCTTAAAAACACTAGGAGCTCTGTGGGGACCTATCAGGCTATCAGAGTGGAATCCACTTTGTCCATCAGGATTCTCCCCTCGTAATTACTTTACAAACAAAAAATTAACTCAATAAAAAACTCAGTTAGGCCATACAATAAGAAAATATAATGTAAAATCATGGGTTAACCCCTAAAAATCAAGTGTTTGGTGGGAGGAACCTAATTACAGGTTGGGTTCATTTCGGACTATCTTATTCACGAGCTACGAATCTGACCGATCTGAGGGCCTAAATTACGCTTCCAATGTGATGATCTGAGGACCTAAATCATGATTCGAATGTGATGATATGAGGGCCTAAATCACGATTCGAACGTGATCGATGAGAGAGAGAGAGAGAGAGAGAGAGAGAGAGAGAGAGAGAGAGAGAGAGAGAGAGAGTGTGTGTGTGTGTGTGTAATGCCCTAAAAATCGGGGGTCATGCATACACTCGACTCCCAAGTTCCCGAGTGTCACTTATAACCAATTTTCATTAATATGCGTTTCATCAGGTTAAAATGCGCAGCCTGAAATTTTCTGGAACATGAAGCACAACCACACAAGTCTACTGAAATGAAAGAGATCTACTATATATACAGGTTCAAAAATATAAATGGGTCGCACAAGGCGTTGCCCAACAAAATCACAAAAAGAACGATATGTCCAAGAAGAATAGAGCTAAGCCCACTGCTCAGTGATCCAAATCCTGCCTATCAAGTCGATGGAGAGCTGCTCATCAGCTGGAAGTAAGATAGCTCATCCTCCTCGTCAAGACTCGCGCCGTCATGCTCCTCAAACTCATCGCTACCTGCAGCTATCAAAGAGTATGGTTGGTGTTTTAAAACACCGTCCCAGAGTGTGAGTGAGTGATCAACTTAGTGGGTGCTATTAGTCTTAAGTTACAATAGGCATCAATTAAATTATGGATTTAATGAAAGACGATACATTTATAAGAACCTAAAAACTCTTATTAATGCGTGTACATGATGGATTATATGATGCATGCCCTCGCCACAACTCCCTCGAGCGACTCCATCTAACGATCGCGTATGACAACACTCCCTCAGAGCGACCTTGACTACCGAGTCGCCAACCTAGCTAGTGCGATGCAATAATAATGTTAGCCAAGTTCTTAGTTAATTCTATCCATCCAGTAGATTGGAGAAACTGATACACCCCACGTATTAATGCCCTGAACTGGTTGCGAAGCCAAGGCCCCCCAACGTGTGAGGCAAAGACCCTGCGATCCTTGATCCCGTCGGGTTCCCCATCCCCGACTTCAAGCACATGAGGAGTGCTAAGAAAGGGGATCGCTCGCAATCACTACAGGGAGGCGCATCACCCCAGCGTAGGCCGACAGCTCGACCACGGTGTCCCATTCCACCATGTCCGGCTCACGAGTCGGTGGATCGATTTGAAATGATTGTCAATGGGCTCCAATAGTTGAAGGGTGTGCCAGGTTCCATACAGGCATGGGCAAACATGGTTAACAAGCATGATTGGTCAGTACATGGACTAGGCCTTGCGAGTCCAGGCATGTACAAGACGGATGACATCGGGTACAAATGACCCATGTAGTCCAACTACTGTTGCCCATTTGCACTCGCCCAGAACCACCGGCTTAGCCTCAAGGCAACCCTACCAATGGGGCCACCTTCTCTCACCTCACTCTGACCAACCTAGGGTTTGATGGTATTCCATAATGCTTCAACGATTCCAAATTTAACATCCAACACAAATGACATCATGCAGTTATATTTCCTAAACATGAAAATTCAAGTTTTTCTATAATACAAATACTAACAATATTACGAGATAAACGTGCATGTGTGTCGTGTGGGTTAGCAAGGAGATCAAGATCTATAAATGATTCATAGCATGAACATGCAATAAGGACTAATACTAGCATAACATACATTGAAGACTTAAGCAAGCACATACATACAATAAGGAATAGAGTAACATACAAGCTATAAGGGATCACCAACAAGAATCAAGCAATAACGAACATGCACTCATCAAACCTACGCCAAACATGTTGAGGAATAACAAACATGCCATAATCAATCCATATTAGTTGAGAGGATCTACAACGCAAGGTCTAGCTTAGGTTTTCTCTAGATTCTTCAAATTCATCATCCAAGCAATCATAATCATTAGATTCATATTAAAATTGGTGCTAGGCCACCTAAGAATAATAGTCCGCACCTTCGAATTCGTTGAAGGCTTGGGAACAACCTAGGAGATGTGGAATTTGGGGTCGGACGGCCGGAATCCCTAGAGCAACGTTGCATGTTAGAAATCCAAGTAAATCTCTTCTCTACACAAGGGTTTTAAAAAAAAGGGATTAAAGATCTTACCTAGACGATCACGGAACGATTTGCATGGTTGTGGTGGAGAGTTTCTTCTTAGAGAAGAGGTAGGGAGCTGTGGGGTTTGATTTTCTTGGGCCCCACCTCGATTTAGGGTCCACCCAAGCTCTTTCTTCACTCTCTCTTTCTTCTCCTCTAATCTCTTGCTCTCCCTTTTCTCCTTGGTGGTGGTGGTAAATGGGAGAGTTATGAGAGAGCTAGGGTTTATTCCCTAAACTTGGGCCCTTTGGCCTTAAGTTCCCACAATTGCCCGAACTAGCCTTCTAGGGCTCCCTATTGAAGTTGGGGTGGCCCTAACACCCCCTTGGCCACCAAATTCGGTGTGAAGGTATCTTATGGCCCGATGAGGGCCCATGTAAAATTTAGGAACAAACGGATTAACGGATATGGGGTTTGATCATATGGTTCCGGTCTCTAAATGACCCTATGGGGTCCATTCTGATTGATGGGGCAGTTCTGGTGGCCCTCTGACCATGTAACTTATAGGATAGGTGCTCCATGGCCCTATGAAGTGCCATGCAAAATTTGGGAGTGATCGGATATGGGGTTTGGTCACACGGGCCTGATCTGCGATCAACGATCACCGTGCCATGATCAGGACCCAGATTTGGTGGACGGGCGTAGAAAAATACATTAAACCTCCATCATAAATTTAGAAGAAATCCGACGACTGAATTGCCTTATATCCTAGTTTCAATTAAGAGTACCAGATTCTGAGACTAGTGGGCTGGGGTGAGCCACACTTTGCAAGTGCCGCTGGGTCGGCATGGATAATTGACTTTTGGACGTTTACTAGGTCTGTGGTCTGCGATGGATCACAAGTCCAGTGAGACAGACATTTCTCTATAGTTTTGGAACTAGTGGGCCGCCAACGAGCGGTCTAGAGCTTGTTCGGAGAATCGGGGGATTTTTTGAATGGATTTGGTAGTGAGATTTCTCGTGGGCAATGATTAGGGTTTGAATTAACTATGTTCATAGTGTGGCCTATTTATAACTAGTGAAAATGGAGATTTTGTCATGATTACTCTGAACCGTCAGTTTTAGGCTAAAAGAGTAATGAGGTTGATTTGGTCTATTATTTAAGATCCGGGCCTTATCTGATTCGGCCCCGGGTAGATCTTTAATTTAGTCGTAATTGTCTTAATTAGTTAGCGATGAGTAGGTTAGATTTGGGCCCTATGTGAGTAAATCATGGGGCTAAACTTGATGTTCAAGTGATCGGGCGGATTCATTGGCCTCCTACGGTTGATTAATTTAACTTGTGCGGTTCTTTACTGGTTTCACCACCGGTATATACTAACATTGAGTGCTAGTGGTCATTAAGTGATAATTCAAGGATTTTTGGAAATCCAAAACAGTGAAAATCCGGGATGTTACACACACAGAGAGAGAGAGAGAGAGAGAGAGAGAGAGAGAGAGAGAGAGAGAGAGAGAGAGAGTTTTCCCATGGTCCCAAAGTAGAAATTTACCCCTACTTACGGATTCCATTTAAAGATACTTTCCCAGGTAGCCAAGCAACCTCTGAGATGGGTTTTTAGTTGAGTTCCAAGGTTCACATTCTGAGGAGCTTGATATTCAGTAACTTGAACAAAAATTTGAATGCTTTTGTGAGTATTACAAACTTGAAATACAAACAAAGTGACTGGAAACTCGTTGATCGTATGATTATCTGCAAGATTGATGAATTACAATTTTTTATGAGAGTGTTTTGACAGAGCAACAATCCCTCTTGTTTTTAAAGCAATTGGACAATCCTGTTCGCTCATGTGTCGTCTGATGTAATGGGCCATTGGTTTTGGCCAACGACTAATATAAGCTGGTGTACATTGGAACTAAAATCCTGGACCAAAAGTAGAGGAAAGAATGCTTAGAAAACATAGGGAGCCAATGCCACTTCCCTGTTTTTGAACTCTTCCTTTATGTGAGAGTGTTTTCACGGAGCGGTGATCCCCATCATGTACAATTAGTTTGAATACTTTTGATTATGCACTAAAACATTCTCAATGTTCAATTTAAATATTTGAAAAAAAAAAACTAAGCGCACACCAAGGAAAAATACCTTGTAAATTTACTAACATCATTAATGAAATGCTCCAAGCTTTCCCAATAAAAATCTACCAACATCATTCATTATATCCAACAACAAAACAGAGTTCATTACTAGATATAGAAAGTACAAATTCCAAAGGTTTATTGGGTACAAATATAACATAAAAAGGAACTTGAGTCCACAGATTTAATGGAGACAGGAAATTAAAAGCGAGGAAGCACATGATGAACCGTACACATTGTTGGATGACAAGACTTTCATGTTAAATGCAAGAAATTTGGGGTTGCCTCTAGATGATAGAAATTGCCTTTCTTTGAGTCACGCAGCAGTAATCTCCCCTACCGATGTTCCTTAACAAAGAAAACAGTTGGATGAAACTCAAAGTAAAGCAAATACCAATTAGCTAGATAGGGTGACATGGATGCCAAATGCATCTGTGTGCATGTGATGGTTTCTATATACTTAGCCACCTCGATCGTTTCTCAAATTTGAACACTCCAGAGATGGTGATCAACTAGAAGAAACCGCCGACAAGTAGGGCATGTGACCCTATATACTTAGCCACCTCGATCATTTCTCAAATTTGAACACTCCAGAGATGGTGATCAACTAGAAGAAACCGCCGACAAGTAGGGCATGTGACCCATTGCTATGCTTTTCTAAATCATTTATTTTTTATTTTTCTTTTTGTTATGGTTAGGAATGCAGTGGAACCATCAGACGGATCACTCATCTATACCATACATAAAGTTGGGAGGTCCTTGTGGGCATACCAGTACCAAAGGAAAGTAGAGGCATTAGAACCGGAACGTGGTAGCACCATCCCTCTATTGTATTTTCATTGGTCATGAGCATGTGTCAACCGAGACCATCAATTGAGATTGTCCATCTAGTGGGACTAGGTGTGTACACGAACCGAGCTAGCTCGGTTAGCTTGGTTGATTTGACTCGAAAAAGCTCGATTTGACTCGGTTCGAAGCTGAGTTCGAGCGTTTTTTGACTCGACTGATCGAATCCATTGAATCGAACTCCTGATCGAACCAGCCCGATGACTCGACACTTTGCCATTGATGTTGCTCACCAACAGTTTGATAAAATGACTCAACGAAATGTGGTTGGTGGCAAGGAAGGTATGTACATGAAACAAATACCCTTTTTCTCTTTATTTTTCTTGGTTTTTATGTTGCTTAGAAGGTGCTTGATAAAATACCTGTAAAACCATTGCCTCTGTTTGTAAAACAGTGGGATTTTGAAGTTGCAGTTCAGGTGTTTGTGGAAATGACTCAATGGAGAACTAGGCTCGTTCTTGGCTTGAACTCGGCCCGAGCTGCTAACCAAACCGACGGCGATAGAGCCGAGCCGAGTTTAAGCTGAGGTCAGCCAGTGGCCGAGCCGAGTCGAGCTGAGGCTAGCTCGACTCGATGTACATCCCTAAGTAGGACCCATCTCAAATCATGTTCCAAAAGAAACATTTATTTTGTTCATTTTATATATACACAAACACACACGCACAATAGCATGATAGAAGTCACATGAGTCAATGAGAGTTGCAATCAATCAAACAAGTTCCAACTGCCCCCTGCATTGACCAATCAATAGAAGTTAAGCCAAGCAGCCACATCCAGTATCAAATTATTTGCCTTGTTTGTTTGAACGAATAGGAGATCTGGTTTGAGAATGTTATGAAAATGTAGCCAATTGAGATTACAATCATATGTTTTTCTAGCCTAAGAAAAGAAAGTAAAGTTTTGCCTCCCTCTTCAGGGCAGTTATTCTTTAATGCTGTATTTTTTCATATATGCATCCTTAACACACAACAAACTAAAGTACATGAATGTTTATGACATAATTCAATCATGTTCATGCATGATGCAATAACAATTCACTTGCCACCTTGCAATTGGTTTCCATTGAATCTAGGTCCAAGGAATTCTTATATCATGCATGATTGTCATATGCACCTCTATGAGACAGGTGGAAACATGACGAGATCCAGACAGCTTTTCCAGTGGCCTCAATGTGGATGCTCATAGTCAAACGGATTGATCAAAGAGATTAATTTCAGAGTGGGATGTTAAAAGAAAAGCAGATGGAAGGTTTGAATGTAGTTGGAATCACCCTGCCAGTGACCCTACTTGTACAAATTGACAAACTGAGGCTATCATGTACTATTCTTTCCAAGGATCATATACAATCTAGATCATCAGATAACGTGCTTGGTGGTAACACATGAGATGGGTGACCCGAATCACGTTATTATCTATAGTATGATCAAATGGGAGGGTCTCATCAGTCTTAGTTCTTACATTTAACAAATGTTGGTGAATCTTCGATTGTATGCGTTGCATAGTAGTATAGCACCCGCCTCACACGGGTGGGGCTTGACTCGCACGAGCCACCTACCTCACATGGACTACTCACCGCTAGTGTGCCCCTACATCTCACAAGCCACCTCATTTGAGCCGGTATGAAAATGTTCATGCATTAATCACCCTCAATATATCACTTTAATGTCGGACAAGTAGTCACTTGCTCTGAAAGCTCAAACTAATAGAGTGTGGTGAATCCATCATTGTATCTCATAGTCCAAGCTCTACATCCCATGAGTTAGGTCATTGGTCGAACCCCTCATGGGCCCCACTTCATATGAGTTTCACCTCACACGAGCTACCTGCCTCACACGGGTGGGGCCTGACTCACACAAGCAACTTGCCTCACATGGGCTGCCCACCCCAAGTGCCACTACATCTAATAGGCCACCCCACTCGAGTCCGGTGTGAAAATGCCCTTGCATTAATTTTTTCTTTTGAATTTATACCACTTAGTATTTTACTTTTAACCATCCATTTAATAGCCATTAATTGGTGATTATTGTGATTTTAGAGATATACTCCATTAACAATGGGACCCTACAATTTGGATAGTCTGGATGCACACTAGTGCCATGTAAAGAGGATGAGTCAGTACATAGCCATAGCCGAATTAAAAAATCCATAGCCAGAACCTTAAAGAAATTGATAATAAAAAAGAGAATTGAAAAGATTTAATGCATTTGAGAAAATACCTAGTTAAAGAGAAAAACTAAAAAAACAAAAATAGCATTGAATGGCGTAACAACTGGGATTGGGGCATTGGTCACCACAGAGAATTAATGAGACAGAAACAGAGAAGCAGAGAATAATGCCATGTGTTTCAAGAAAGGTTTTGAACTTCATGTATTAACTGCCACCATTAGTTTGAATACTTTTGATTATGTAAAACATTTTCTCACTGTTCAATTTAAATCTTTGAACAAACACTAATTGCATACCAAGGAAAAATACCATGTAAATCTACTAACATCATCAATGAAATGCTTTTCCATTAATCAAAAAAAAAAAAAAATTAAAAAAGAAAGCGCTTTCCAAAAGAAAATGTACTAAGATCATCACTAGATATAGAAAGTACAAATTCAAAGGTTTATTGGCTACACCAGAGTTCACATATTTAAAGGAGAAATGAAGCTAAAAGTGAGAAAGCACATGATGAACCTTACATATTGTTGGATGACAAGACTTAGATGGTAAGTGCAAGGACTTTGGAGTTGCCATTAGATGATAGAAATTGCCTTTCTTCAAGTCATGCCACAGTAATCTCCCATTCTGATAGGGGGACTTTGGATGCCAAATGCATCTATATGTATGTGTTGGTTTGGAATCTGCCAACCAGATGGCTAGGATCATCCAATTTATATATTTTTAATCATGTTTCATCAACAACAACAGGGGCAATTAAATGAACATACTGAATTGGCACGTCACCCGTCATGTGTACTATGGAAAGGTCTCTGTAATCCTATACCAGTTCCACAGCTTTGCCATCATTTCTTCTTTCTATTATAACTATTATATGACTAATGGCACAACTGATGGGGTATTTATCGAATCAGTACTGGGTCTGAAGGTATTTGAACCAAGAATGTCGTGGGAAAAGCATGTACATACATACCTGCTGTTGTTGCTGCTTCTGCTTCTGCTTCTTCCTCTTCAGCGGCACCTTTAAGAAGCAAGCCTAAAAAGGTAGAAAAAAGGTCCAAAAAAATGGAAGTGAGGTTAGAAATGTCTTCAAAGGAATTTATAGGTGGTTTTGACACTTGAAATTTGAAGAATTTACATCTATAGTAATTGGATTCTTGAGAATTACTGATGTAGAGCAGGTCGCGGACAGTTACATGGCCAAGACGGATCAGAAAAGGCCTGGTCGACGACAGAAGTGATCCAGACCATTGGACCTTAAATCGGGCGTATCTTGCAATCCAGAATGAGTTATCTGACGTAAATATATGATTTTGGGGTAGAACGAGCTAATTTAGCCAACCAACCCAGCTATGCTGGGTTGCGCAGCCCGGAATTGTGAAAAACCCCTGGATCGACGGTCGTTCTCTGTTTTAATTTTGTTTTTACTATAAATAGTAAGTTTTAGTTTGATCATAACTCTTCATCCGTCGGGCTTTAGGAGTTGCGCCCAACGAAAAAGCTTAGAATAATTAGGAGAACGGGTTGGTGAAGCCAAATAGGACACTTACTATTTTTGGCCAAAAACCTTGCACGCTAGTAGACATCACGACCGTCTATAAATAGTGAAGTTTACTATTTATAGTAAGTTGCGAATTTTAGGAGTTTTAGTTGTAATTTGATTCTGATTTCTTTTCCATTGCTTGGTACCCTATTTAAAGGGCTGTGAACTCATTTTTATTCATTCATTAATCAATTTCGAATTTATTAGAATTTATTTCTATTTTCTGCTTTCTTTCCTCGTGGATTCGAGAAGTCTCAATGAGGAGTCCAGAGAAGCTTCGTGGATTCGGAGTAGTTATCCTCATCACGTTCATCCCTACGTCAATTTCAGTGTGTCAAGTTTTGTTTGACACCTTTAAATTTAAATCATCTCTAATAATTTGAACAGTAGCTTTTTAGAAAGAATGGTAAATGGGTTATAATTAGAAATTGAACTCTAGCCAAATTCCAAATTGCCAAAATGAAAATTAGCTCTAGGATTAAATCTTAACTTTAAAAGATAGAAATTTGAAGCAAAAAAAAAAAAACCCTCTTCAGGTGTCATCAATGATAATCAAGTACTTAACTTATTTAATTATTTAAATTGGTGGACATTTATTGGATGATTAAAAATAAAAAAATATTCAATAATGTTTTTATTTCAACAAACAAGTGCCCCAGTTAGAGGTTAGGACTCTTGGACCAATCTAACTTTTAGGCTATGACATATAGAGATAGTGATTCCATAAGTTAATTGGTTTAATATGAGTTGATGCCATGTGCACCGTTTCTAAATGTCTGTGTATCAAGTGTCCCATGTGGCTAGAGTATTAGATAACCTGACCAGTAGCATATCAGTCATACGACAGGTCTGTTAAAAGTGATAGTCTGACCATGGAGGTTTGCTAATTTACACGTGTGGGCGTGTATCACAACATGATACATGCATGACATCTAGATCGCCTCACACAAAAGTCAGGCCAGCTTTCCCAATTGGGATGGGCGAAAATATATAAATACAAATGAATGGTTAGAAAAAAAAAAAAAAAACCCGTCAATTTACTTTGTATTGCGTGGCCCAGCTAAAGAGTGATTTAGTCTGATTTAGAGAAAATCTAAATAACTCTATGGGGCCCACTGTGGTGTTAGTGTCTTATCCACACCATCCGTCCATTTAATTAATAGTTCATTTTAGGGTATGAGCCTATCACTGAACCCTATCCAAAGTTCAAGCAATCCACACCACAGGAAACAATGGGAATTGAATGCCTACCGTTGAAAATTTTGTGGGGGCTACAGAAATTTAGATCTCTGTCTTTGTGACCTCATTGACAGGTTGGATGAGAAATAAACATCACTGTGAGCCCTGAGAAGGTTTCAACAGTAGATAAGGAGTCACTATCCCATTGTTTCCTGTAGTGTAGTCCACTTGAACTTTGGATATACTTCAATTTTGGGCTCGTGTACTAAAGTGATCTGGAAAAACAGATGAACGGTGTGGATAAAACACAGACATCCGCAGTGGGCCCCATAGAGTTAACTCGGTAGTCTATACTCTGGACGCAATCCGCTTTTTCGGAGATTGAATGGGTAATTCGCGGCACACGTACAAGAGTAATAAAAAAAAGGTATGGCGTGGCATAGTGCAGTGCTCGCGAATCGCCTCTTCAATGCCTCCAACGCAGGCTTCACAAATGGTTTTGGATATACAAAATTAATACAGTTTGGGTTACCCTTTAATTACCTGAATCTTCTTCTTCTTTCCTCCATATCTTCTCCTTCCAAATATCAACTGTAGCATCGAATGGGAATGACTTGAGCTTCGGACAGTCCCAAACCTTGAGGAGTCTTAAAGACGGCATTGCCCTTCGCATCCTCTGCCACTCCTCTTCCAATTCGTACAAAAATTGTAGCACCAAGACCTCCACTTTCCATACCCCCTCTCGCTGTCCCAAAATCTGGGACCCATCTCCCTAATCCTTCCCTCCTAATCAAAAGAAACTGAAGATTGGGAAGAGAAGTAGGACTGAGCCATGCTGGTGTCCTTTCTCCTGGCCAGTTCCAAAGATACAACTCTCTCAGGGATTTAAGAGGAGGAGAAAGCTCACCTTCAATCTTCTTTACAACTCCATCTCTTTCAACAGAAACTCCTGCAAAATATAACCTTAGAATTTGCAGATGCTGGAGCATTGATAACACATTCAATTCCCTTCTTCTATTTCTTCAACTGACTTTATCTCCATAGAAAGTTCTCCAAGTTTTATCAAGCTCTTCAACTCCGAAATACCGGATCCATTTTTATTCACAGGACTAAACCATCCTAACCGTTCGAGATTTGAAAGCTTTCCAAGCCCTTCCGGCATGCATTCTAAAAACAGGTCAGTTTGGATAGCTGTTAGCTTCTCTAATGTTGTGATTGACACAGGAAGCCTTTTCAAATTGGGGCAGTCCCATAAACTTAGAATCCGAAGATTACGAAGATTTCCAATTGAATCGGGCAGTGATATTAAGGCAAAACTACTCTTTATGTTAAGATAAACGAGGTGCTGTAATGACCCTATCCCACTCAACCAATCGCTGCACACCACATCTCCAACGAGACTCCTGTCTGACAATGAAAGAGATAACACCCTCAACCACCTTTCTTTGCATAGTTTTGCTTTTAGACTTGCAATCATCTCTTTGCTCTGAATGTCCATCCCAACCAACGTCCGCAGCTTGGTGGGACTGTTTGCGATGCTCTCTACAGCTGTATTCCCCACAATTCCCAAACGGCGAGACTGCTCACTGAATGCAGGACTAACTCCACAGTCCAACCTCACAAAAAAGCTCTCTTCTCTTGCAATTCTTATAACCATATCTCGAACCGTATCATGCATTTTGCACCTAACATAGCTTCTCTCGAATTCATCTTTATCCACTCCAACTATCAAAAATCGATTAAATAATTCTGAAATACATTCTTCTCCTATCTCAACTGCCGTTTTCCCATTTTTTCCCCAAACAAAACCCTCACCAATCCACCAGTTAACCATGTCACGAACATTAAATTCAAAATCTTCAGGAAACATGGCAAAGCACAAAAAGCAAGGTTTTAAGTGTGTTGGGAGCTCTTCGTAGCTTAAATGTAGTCTTGAAATGATCAGTTCATCTTTATTATCGATTCCCAACCCCTCTTTCAAGCGCTCTGATATTCCCCTCCATTCATGGATAGAATCACTCTTCCCCAACATCATTCCACCCACAACCTTGATTGTCAATGGCAGTCCCCCACACCTCGCAACAATCTCCTTTCCCAAACCCTCCAAGTTTGGATTTGTGCACTTACCTCCAGTTCTTGCAAAAGCTAGTTTACTGAACAAGGACCAACTATCTTCTTTTGAAAGAGTTTGGGGATAGTGTATGTGTCTGCCGGCAGCTCCCATTGATTTAGCAACCTCTTCATTCCTAGTTGTAACAATAACGCAGCTACCCTCCACTCGGGGCAAACCAGACTTCAAGCTATCCCACCACATCCCTTCATTCGTTTCCCAAATATCATCTAAAACTACCAAGTATTTTGCATCTAATTTCCTGTTGAGACTTTCCAACAGGTCACGAACTTCCTTTCCCATAGATCTTTCTTCTACATTTAGTTTCCCCAGCATTTTCTTCAGCAATTCATCCAATTTGAAACTTCGAGAAACAGTAACAAAGACCAAGTGATTAAAAGAGTTTTTCACACGCGCACTATCACATATCTTTTGAGCGAGCGTGGTTTTACCGATTCCCCCCATTCCAGCTATTCCAATCACCGTTGAGGGTCCATCCGCTTCTAAGATCAAATTTATAATCATCGCTGAGTCATCTTCTAATCCCACCATTTCAGCTTCATGCATCAGGATTGGGTAGGTCATTCCCATATTCCCACCATCTTCATCTTTGCCAGGTTGGCGAGGAGCTGTTTGCAAGTAGGAATTCATCTTCCCTTGCACCACTTTTATTTTTTTATTTGTTTCCATCAACCGCTTTCCCATCTGATGGCGGGATTTCAAAAGGGCAGGAGAGCAATAACTCATAAAATTGGGTGCACACCCTTGGTCTTTTTTATGGAATAGAAGATGACAATCTGCTATTACATCCTCAACATCATATACCAGCTCTCTTAAGTCTCTCATTATCGTCTTGAAAGTCTCATTCCTCTCTTTTATCTTCACCTTATCAGCATCCTTGAGATAGCTCTGCATATACTTTAACTCCTCCTTTGTTTCTTCAAACCGGTCATCAAATTCAAGTAGTTGTCGACCTTCGCTTTCAAGTAATGACACCAAATTATCTAGGAGAATATTGACGACAGCATCTGCCATTTCCCTGTGCAATAGTTTCATACATTTATGAAAATGGAATCCAAAACTAGAAGGTGAAGGAAAAGAGGAAAGAATAAAAACTAGGCAGAAAATATTACAATTGAATTGTCCATAAGAAAGTAATTGCACAATTACTCCCACAATAGATTTATTTT
This sequence comes from Magnolia changhungtana, assembly GCA_030180095.1. Lineage (NCBI taxonomy): Eukaryota > Viridiplantae > Streptophyta > Magnoliopsida > Magnoliales > Magnoliaceae > Magnolia > Magnolia changhungtana. The sequence continues at coordinate 112,523 of JASAUF010000450.1, read as the reverse complement.
CACTTTATTCTGATCATTTTTCCTTGTGTAACTCATTTTTAAGAAACTTGGCAAGTCAATTTAGAACTTGACAATGTCAACTGAGATCAGCATGAAAATCTGCCAACTTCCTATATTACTCAGGTTGTTACAAAACTCGTTAGATTTCTCGAAACTTGCCCGAGTAATTTTGCACTAATTCCATGGACTTGTCTGAGTTTTTTGTTACTTGGCTGAGTTTTATAGAGTGAAAAGGTTTATTTTATTTTATTTTTTATTTTTAAAAAAAAAGGAAAGAAAGAAAGAAAGTAAGGGTTTGAACCCACCACCTCTAATATAAACAAATTGCCTTGCCTGAGTTTTGTTAGAAGACTCGCCTGGTTTCCTCTTTAACTCGCCCATGTTATGCACTAGCTTGTTAGACTAATCGAATTTTATGTTACTCGGGCTATTTTTTAGAGTGAAAAGCTATGGTGGAAAAAAAAAAACTTACAAACAAAGCAACTTGATTATATGAACTGAGCAAATAATGGGCACCATTCTATCTAAGAGCAAATAACAGGCCCAATGTTTTGGTTGATGCTCCATGATTTGAGCCTAGATGAAATTGATGAATTGACACACCAACCATTGTTACTGTGGTACTGCATTACGTCCCGATGGATTGTTGTAGGCAACTATGACACATTCTAGTTAGTGATGAAACCTGTCTCTGTCATTGCCTGCTCGCTAGTGGGAAGTTTTTATGACTTTGTGTTGGATGGACACCTTAAGAGATATGGTCCTAATAGTATCACTCCATCACCAGTAGAGATATCTAGTATGGACGAAGGTCGGATCCTGGTGAATGTCACCCAGCATGAGAGAGGTGCATGGGCAACAGGAAGAGACGAAATCACAACCCGGATGTGGAATGATTCGTATCTACTGAGTCGTTGAATTTAATTTCTTCAAAACAAACCTCCTACTGTGAGTGCAAGAGGAATAGAGGATCCAGATGATTAGACAAATCACACAGTGAATCTAATGAAAGACACGGTCATTCTCTTATCTGAGGACCACGGTGATACTGGACCAGACATCATATGGTCGTATGAAATTAAGTTGGGAAGGAGTGAATATGGCCTATCCAAGAATGAATATGGGGTAGTATGAACCCAAAAAGGAATTCTGATCCAAATCATGTGTGGAACCACGACAGGAAAGACTGGTAACTGAATGCCCACCATTAAAAAGTAAAATCCTCTTCAGGGCTAGAAAAAGGGGCGCGGCTTCCGTGGATCCCCTGACTGATGTAGCTTACATTGATGGCGTACATCCATTTTAACAATTCATTTAAGGTCATTATTCCAAAATTGAGCAGATCCAAATCTCAGGTGGACCACACCACAGGAAATAGTGGTAGTTGACCATGAAAAACTTCTTATGGGCTACAAAAGTTATTATTATTATTATTATTATTATTATTATTATTATTATTATTATTATTATTATTATTATTATTATTATCGAGCTTATATTTGTTTGGTCCCTTCATCCTGATCTTTGTGACCTTATCGACCTGTTTGATGGGAAATAAACATTCAGTTGGGTCTCAAGAAGTTTTTGATGGTGAATATTCAATCACCACTGCAAGGCCATCAGCCAAACTTCAGGCCCTTCATGGTGCGCTATGCTTTTCAGTATTTCGCTTGGCTTTCACCAAGTGGTCATTGAATCCAACTCGCGGTTTCTGGTGGAGGCCTTCAAGGGTACCTCAAATCTTGCCTGGAAATGGAAATATTGGTTATCAAGATTTACGGGCCTTAAGGAGAAGGGCAACTTCTCCATGTCCCTCATTCCTGGTGAAGTTAACGGGCCGGCTGATGGCCTTGCAAGAGAAGGAGCAGCTAATCAGGGGAAGATTACGATGGATAATGTGCATGCCCTCCCTCATTTCATTAGGGGCTTACTCCTATTTGATAAAGTGGGGCTGGGGGCTTTAAGGGAGTCGTAATTTTCTCTTCAACTAATTACAGCCAGTCTGGAGTCTGTATATTGATATGATAGGTGGCCGGCCTCTTTTTGTTTGCTTGTGTCCGCCCCAAGGTCTTTGTAATTTCTCCACTGGTTTAATATATATATATATACATTTTCCGAAAAAAAAAAAAATAAAAATAGTCCACCTGAGATTTGGATCTACTTCATTAGTGGTGATCATGCCCTAAAATCAGATTTCAAAACAGATGGACAGCGTGGATGTAAGTCTCATATATCATGGTGGGCCCTAGAGTCAGGGGTCCACCCGCCTCGGTAGATCCAATGATCCACCCAAACTGGACCCCAGAAAAAGATCCATCCACTGTAAAATTATCTGTTTGGTCGTTCATGTAGGTTCGTATGACTGGGATGAAAAGCAAAGATGGCTCACAACAGGACAGTGGACTGTATAAAAAGTGTAATGGTTGGTGTTTAATCACCACATTTTGATGATGGTGTGGTCTTCCAGGGATTGTGATCTCTTTCATTTTTGGGATCATTTATTATACGAAGCTTGCAAAATAGATGAATGGCATGGATAGATCACATCATCATGGTGAGGCCCCCAAGCCCTGTCCGGTATTCCACCACCACTTCAATAAGCAATCCAAGGACGCGGTTAACTAGTGATGCTGCCACTGGCCAAGTGGCTAATAGTCGGTGCTCTGTGGGCTCCACCATGATGTATGTGTTTTATCCATGCCGTCCATTAATTTTTTCAGATCATTTTATGGCAAGATCCAAAAAATGAGGCAAATCTAAATATCAGGTGGTCCGTACTATAGGAAAACAATAGTGATTGAATGTCCATCATTAAAAATCTACTGGGCTTATTATAATTTTTATTTGATATCCAACCTATTGATTTGGTGTACAAACCTAGATGAAGGGAAAAAACAAATATCAGCTTGATCCAAAACTTTTCTAGCCCCATAGAAGTTTTTAATGGTGCACGTTCAATCAACAACTATTTCCGGTGATGTGGTCCCCTTAAGATTTCGATATACCTCATTTTTGGGCTCATACCATAAATTGGAAGGCATGTATGAAACACATACATCATGATAGGGCCCACAAAGCACCAACCACTCGCAATTGATAATTCCCCATGACTCAACAGGAAACAGACGGTAATCCTCTCCACCGAATAAGCTGCGGGGATATATATATGGGTCAACTTACTTTGACAGTTTGTATTGCCCATTTCCTATGATTTATCGTAAATCATAGATTTGAGAAAACAAACAAGGTAGGATGCAAGATTGCGTCGTGTGCCACACAACACCTAGTGGTGAGTTGACGTGGCAAAGTTTTGTGGCCCCACCATGATGTATGTGTCATATCCATACCATCCATCCATTTTTTGAGATCAATTTTAGAAATGAGCACAGAAACGAGGCAGATCCAAACCTCAAGTGGATCACACCACAGAGGATAATGACATCCACCATTGAAGCCTTACTAGGGCCCACCAATATTTTTATTTTCTATCCATCCTGTTCATAAGGTCACACACAGACCTGGATGAAGGGAAAGCAGAAAAATCAGGTTGATCCAAAACTTCCCGTGGGTAAGTATTCAATCTCCACTGCTTTCTATGGTGCAGTCCACTTGAGGCTTGGATCTGCCACATTTTTGGGTTCATGTACTAAAATGATTTTACCTCAATCTCAACAATCCATTTATTAAAATCTAAATCACAAAACCACACATTCTATCACAATAACCTTCATTATTTAAATACCTATTGAGAAATGATACAGTGGGCTATATGAATGGAAACCTTCCCATGCACATGGTTGTACTTGGAATAGTTGAAATCCACATCAACTACCTGGACCGTCCATTAGGTCCAGCCCACTCTTCATAGACAACCTTTAAATATCATAATGGTCAGATGATTTAAACCATCCATACAGTGGCTTATAGAGATCGATGGACAAGATTCCTCATTAAAGATGAGCCACATTAACGGATGTTTCAGACCATGTGATAGCTTAGGGTTTTTTCTTTTTGGATGAAAGAACATTAGACTAGATGTAATGGAATTAACTACTTTGGAGATGTCGGTCAGTCGAAACATGAGTACAACAACAGCTAAAGAAGCAAGAATCACATCAATCAAAATGATTGAACCTTCTGATCAATAGCATGCCAGGTTGGAAGGTCAAGATCGAGCAGAGAAAAACGGGTCGAATGATAAACTGGATGCATCTACACATCTACTAAAGGTGAGTTGCATAGAGTTGTTTATGTTTCTTTATAAATAAAAAAAAAAAAATTTAAAAAATCACTTTAGCCACTCAATGTAAGAATTGTAAAATGGAGCATTTAAAGGGATAGGATCACTCTCCTTATAAGCCATGATAAAGCGGTAGAAAGAAGCATACCGATATGGATGATGAGCTTTGTAAAACGAAGAGAGAAGGAAGATGGATTCTTCAATCAATAGGAGAAAGAAGCACTTTGGTCAGATAATGCTATCCGCTCAATCATTAACTCCTTAAAAGTTGTAATAAAACTGTAGGAAAAAAAAAAAAAACATACTAGTTATATACCATCTGCAGTGTAATCTATTAATCTCTTGTGAAAGAATAATAAAATTTCAAACTGTTCATTAGGTCCAACATACATTTGATGGGCTACCAGGCAATGTCATACCAATTTGACAAATATTAGCCATTTAATCCATGACCTTTAATGTAGACGGTCAATATTGTTTATAAGAAAAAAATAAATCAAATCAACGGTATGATACATCGACTTAGTAGGGGCCATTATGGATTGTTTGTGTTTCTAAAGAATCAAACTTGAGAAGCCCATCCACTGTTATGTTTATTCTCCATCCAACCAGTTGGTAAGGTCACACGTACCTAAATGAAGGGAAAATCGAAAACTTCCTTGGTGAGAAGTTTTTAATGGTCAATCACCATTGTTTCTTATGATGTGGTTCACATGAGATGTAGATCTGGTTCATTTTTGGGCTCATGCACTAAAATTAGCTGAAAAAATAGATGGAAGGCATAGATCCAAAATGAGCACATCAAGGTGGGCCCACAGTCAGGGCCGCACTGTGTTGGGAGAGTCCACAGGACCACAGCCAACTACTGTCTCCGCCACGCTGGAGGGAGCTGCGCTACAGTACCAAATCCGCATATAAGCAAGAACGGGACTAGGTGAGTCGGTGGAGCCAGGCCATGACTACAGGGCCTACCTTGATATGTGTGTTGCATATCCACACGGTTGATCAGTTTTGCTATCTCATTTTAGAGCACAGACTCCAATCTCAGGAAAATCACACCACAGGAAGTTTTTAATAGTAGGTATTCAATTTATCATTATTTTTCTATGTTATGGTCCACGTGAGATATTGATCTGCCTCAATTTTAGACTCATGCCTTAAAATAATATGAAAAATAGATGTACGGTGTGGATAAAACATATACATTTTGGTGGGCCCATATTACAATGATCATCAGCTAGATTAGTTGTGGCACGCGCGGTCAGCATGCAATCCACGCCCGGCAGCAGCGTTCCGGAACCAAGGGTAAGAGAAGGAAGATGGCTTCTAAAGTCATTCGGAGACATTCGGAGACTCAGAGACATTATAAACGGGAGCGGATTAGGTGTGGCCCAGCCTCAACCAGCCTCAGTCCTGCCCTTATCATGGGGCCCATCTTGATGTATATATTTTATATCCACATTGTCCATCTATTTTTCCATATTATTTTAGGGTATTAACCCAAAAATAAAACAGATCCAAATCTTGGAAGGACCATGTCGTAGGAAACAGTGGTGATTGACCATTAAATACTTCTTGTGGGCCACAAAAGTTTTGGATAAAGTAGATACTTAGTTTTTCCCTTCATACAGATTTTTTTAACCATATCAACAGGTTGGATGGTAAATAAACACTACAAAACAAGACGGTGGGCCTTAAGAAGTTTTTAACGGTGGGGCACTCAATCACCACTGTTTCGTATGGCATGAGATTTTGATTAGTTTCATTTTTGGGCTCATAACTTAAAATGATCGGGAAAATATGAATTAACAGTGTGGATACAGAATACATACATCAAGGGGGGCCCATGGTAAGGGTCGCACCATCTTAAGGCAAGTCTGGGATATACATACTCCACACCCATCAGAAATGGGAGCGAATTGCCTGTGACCGGGGCCAAGGCTTTGTGGGGTCCACAGAGATATATGTGACAAATCTCCATCCATCTATTTTTGAAGACCACAATAGTGCAGACTTCTAAAAATTAGGCAGATCCAATAGTCAGGTAAGCCACATCAACAAAACAGTGAGAACAACAACATTCACCATTGAAACCTTCCTGCGGCTGATCACGATGTTTATATGTCATCCAAATCGTTCTTAGAATTATAAATAGGGCTGTCAATGGGCAGGGTAGTCCCAACGGTCCTTCGGGCTTGGCCAAATTGGGCTGGGTCTGGGGTTGTGTATCAGGCCCAACTGGTCGGGCTCGGGCTAAAATCAGAACCCTAATTGTAAACCGGGCCGGACTCAAACTTGGCACTCCAAAGCGCATGAACCCGGCCCAGCCCGATAACTCTTTTCTAAACCTAATTTCCCTTCTTTTCTTTCATTCTCCCCCTCTCTCTCACACATGAGACACCAAAATATCATTTATCCTCTGAGATAGTAGAGGCTCAGGCTCGGCCGGACTGATGCCAGGCTTTGTGTAAATGTCTCGGGTTGGACTGAGGCTCATGGATGAACAGTGTAGATATGATAAATACATCATTGTGAGGCTCATGTAAGTTTGATCTCCTTTGAACCGTTTGTATAACACTCGTTTTCGCACGACAAGTAATCACACCAGCCAATATCATAAAGTTATTTTAACCGTACTAGCACTGTTGTATGGTTGATTGGAAGATTTGAAAGATCAAGATCGAGCAAAGAAAACGAGATCTAATAATAAACTGGTGCATCTACTCATCTACCAAGATCGTTTATGTTATTAAAATAACACTGTATTATAAAATGGATGGTTATTATTAAAAATAATTTAATAATAATAATAATAATAATAATAAGAAATCCAGCATTCATATGGATAGGATTCCTCCCCTTATGAGTTATGAGTCATGATAAAGCAGCAGAAAGATGCATACCGTAGTGATTGGAGAGCTCGTAAAGAGAGCGATAAGGAAGATGGTTTTTGCAGATCAGCCTGAGAAAGAAACACTTGGGTGAGACGATGTTAGCCACTCATTCACTAAGTCTTTGCAGTCACGATAATGCAGTAGAAAAAAAAAAAAAAAGCACTCCAGTTATCTACCCATCTGCGGTATACACGCAAGTAGTATATTTATCTCCCATCAAAGAATAATAAAAATCCAAACCGTTCGTTGGGTCCAACACACATTTTATGGTCTACGGTACAATCGCCACATCAATTTGAACTATTATCCATTTGATCCATGGCCTTTAATGTGGACGGTCAATATTATTGATACAAAAATAATTAAAATCAACAATCTAAGCCATCTATTTGTTGGGGTCAATCAAGAATTGCTTGTGTTTCTAAAGAATCAAAATGTAGAAGCACCATTCATGCCTTGAAAATCAGGCTGATCATTATGGTATTTGCATGGTTCAGGCTTTGGGTCAATCCGCTTCCGTTCTTAAATAAGGGGGTCTCCTGTCCAACTGGTTGTGCTATGGATAACTTACGATATATCCTGAACGTGCCACATCCAACTCGTCCTGTAGGTTGGCCATATCAACATAATCACTTTAGATAAAATTCAGAGATATCCCTTCTTTGAATAAACTGGACTTTTGTTTCATTATTTATCAATGGTAGAAATTGTTTTCTATTGTGTAGCCTATATGATGAGTATATAGAATTATTTTTGCATTTGTTATTTATAGAAAGGCCAACTTATTGCAAGGAGTGGATGTTACTTGTACTTAATATAGGTTAGAATTTATTTTCAAGCTAGACCGTACCTTAATCCAATTAGTTGGACCTAAGATACTTTTTAAATTGCATGGAGACTACGGTCGGATCTCTATTTTCTATTCAACTTTGGCAGCTAACAGGCTGTCCGCATCTCCACCACACACGTAGCTATCTCTGATTACATCTCTAGAAACATTTGCATAGATGGTTGATGAAGTATGATTGGTAGCCTTCAAACAGACAATAATCACCCAGGGGTCTCAAGACACGGCCATGGGTGGATGCACTGAGAAAATCGTTATACGGCCTGTAGAATATCTTGGTTTGGACCGATGATTCCCCTTGAAAAATAAGTTCTTCCCATTTTGTTTAATCATAATTATGAATTAAAAATCATAGTTTATATAATTATTCATTATATATTCTTAACCCCAACATGGAAGAAAAAGAAAAAGAAAGAATTTTTTATTTTTTAAAGAGAGAAAGTAAGAAAGAAAAGGACATCTCTAAACAGTATTACAATTAAGTAATAATGAATATGATGGGGCTTTCTCCTAGTCGAGCGTGGCGCTTGACCAATCGAGTGGAACTCGACTCGAAGTCCAGCGACCAATTGAATTAAATCCTCCATGATACTCGACCAGTCGAGGACTCTGCTAACTAGTCGAGGTTACGTAGATTTGAGTCCAGATTTTGTGCAAACCGTAGAAATTTGAGGCGGTTTTCCGCATGGTACGGAAGGGAGTTGCCTAAATTAAAAATAGGGGTTCATGGAGCTTTTCTAGGTAATACAATAGAGTTTCCTAAAGCTTTGCAAGGGTTTGCTAAAGGGTTTAGGGCTATCAAAGGTGTGTGTGTGTGTGTGTGTGTGTGTGTGAGAGAGAGAGAGAGAGAGAGAGAGAGAGAGGAAGCTTGTGTAAGGAAAGTTCTGCTCGTAGAGGTGATCTACTGTGCACTCGACATCTCAGCGCCTCTACGTCCTTGTAATCGGTGAGATTTCTCCATTTTTCTTTATTCTGTTATTGTTCATCCACTCCTGCATGAGTGAAGAAGGTGTGATCCAAGCGATGTGTGCTTGTGATCGGTTGTAACGTTCTACTTCATAGTGGATTGTTGCTCTGGACTAGGTCACGTGGTTTTTACCTCTTTGAGGGTTTTCCACGTAAAAATCTCTTGTGTCATGTGGTTTATACTTGCTTTATCCCATAATTCTAATGTTTTGGGGAGGCTAGATCCTATGGTTTTGTGCAAGGCCCCCAACAAAGTGGTATCAGAGAGAAAGGTTTATTGAACGGAGTGGGGATCGGTTCTGAATTATGGAAGGTGGCTCATCAAGGATTATCAGCCTCAATGGTTCTAACTGGACCATATGGAAGGCTAAGATGGAGGACTTGCTTTATTGCAAGGACTTGTATACTCCAATTTTAGGCATATCAGTAAAGTCTAAGGATATAACAGATGATGATTGGAAGAAATTGGATCGGAAGGTAGTGAGGTTTATTAGACAATGGTTGGATAATTCCGTGTTCTACCATGTGTCTATGGAGACCTCAGCTGCTAGCCTATGGCTAAAACTGCAAGGGTTATATGAGAGGAAGACAGGTAATAAAATTTTCTTGATAAGACGACTTGTGAATCTCAAGTTCAAATATGGTGGTTTTGTGGCTGAGCAGATAAATGAGGTTAGCAATATTATGAACCAACTCTCCGCTATAAAGATGGTCCTGGATGATGAATTACAGGCTTTGCTATTGCTTAGATCATTGCCTGACAGTTGGGAGACATTGCTGGTGTCTCTAAGTAACTCCGCGCCAGACAGAAAGGTATCCATAAAACAGGTAACTAACTATCTCTTCAATGAGGAGACAAGGAAGAAGTCTCAGGGGTCCACTCAGCAAGATGCCTTTGTGATACAAGAACGGGGGAGAGGAAAGAATAGAAAGGGTGGGAAGGCTCGAGATAAATCAAGAGGCAAGTCGAGCACTAGGAAAGATGTTAAATGTTGGAATTGTGGCAAGAAGGGCCACTATAAGCATGAATGTCATAAGAATAAGAACGACAAGAAAGGAAAAGGAAAGGAGAAGGAAGGTGAATCACATTCCACTGTAATCACTTCAGATGGCGACGTTGTAGTTATTCTTTAAACAGATCACAATGTTTGTATCACTGCTATGAGTCAGGACACCGACTGGGTGATAGACTCGGGAGCCTTGTTTCATACGATTCCACGTAGTGATTTCTTTACAAGCTATAAGTCAGGTAACTATGAGACTGTAAAGATGGAAAATTCTGGTATATCAAAGATCGTAGGGGTCGGTGATATTTGTGTGAAGACCGATGTGGGTTGCACATTGGTTCTCACGGATGTGAGGCATATCTCAGACCTTCGCCTCAACTTGATGTCAACGGGAAGGTTAGATGATGATGGCTACGAAAGCCGATTTGTTAGTGGGCACTGGAAGCTCATCAAGGGTTCATTGATCGTGGCTAGAGGAAAGAAGTGTTTCACCCTTTACAAGGCAAGTGTCAGTGTGTGCAAGGGAGGGTTGAACGTAGCGGAAGATTCAGCTATTAACATGTGACACAAGCGTCTAGGCCACATAAGTGAAAAAGGGCTTTAGCTATTAGCGAGGAAGTGGCTCCTTCCAGGCGTGACAGGTATACCTCTCAAAACCTGTATTGATTGTTTATCAGGAAAACAACATAGAGTTTCATTTGTTAAAACTGTTTCTCATGTTAATAAAGTGCATGCATTAGATTTTGTATATTCTAATGTTTGTGGTCTATGAGGACAAAAACCTTAGGTGGGGCATTGTATTTTGTCACTTTTATAGATGATACATCTAGGAGGATTTCGGTTTATGCTTTGAAATTCAAGGACGAGGTCTTTTGTGTGTTTAAATTGTTTCATGCTATGGTCGAGAGAGAGACATGTAGATCATTGAAGAGCATCTGCACTGACAATGGTGCGGTGAATACATCGGTGACTTTCATAAGTATTGTAAGTCCCTAGGTATATGGCATGAACAGACAGTTCCCAAGACCCCCCAGCATAATTGTGTGGCTGAGCGAATGAATCGCACCATTATGGAGAGAATCAAATGCATGTTATCCCATGTGAAGTTGCTCAAGATGTTCTGGGGAAAAGCAATGCACACGACAGTGTATTTGATAAACATGTCTCCATCAGCCCCATTGAATGGAAAAGTACCTGAGAAAGTATGGACTGGACAAGATCCTTTGTACAGTCATCTCAGGATGTTTGGATACATGGCATCCGTTCACGTACCAAAGGACGAGAGGTCCAAGCTCGGTATGAAGATCAGACAATGTGTGTTCCTAGGTTAAGATGATGAAAAGTTCGGTGATCCGACTGAGAAGAAGCTCGTCAGGAGCAGAGATATGGTTTTCTTTGAAGATCAATGTATCGAAAACATTTGTAAGCCAGAAAAGACGCAGCCTAGTTTAGGAGAGCTAGAGAATATGGATCCGGTTATTCCTTCCATGGTGCCTGATGACGGGGGAGTACAGTAAGGTGTAGAGAACGAGTGAGTTCGTACAGAAGATGGACCGAGGGAGTAGCCCCTACCTGATCCACTTGTTGAGCCACAGGTAAGGAGGTCATCTAGGGACAGACAGCCGTCCAAGAGGTACTCGCCGCATAAATATATTATGTTCACTGATGGAGAGAGCCAGAAGATTATTCTGAGGCTCTAGCCGATGAGCATAAGGGGGAGTGACTGAAAGCTATGCAAGAGGAGATAGAATCCTTGTATAAGAACGACACCTATGATATGGTGAAATTACCTAAGGGTAAGAAAGCTCTGAGCAACAAGTGGGTGTTCAGAAAGAAGTTTGAGCAGAAGAATTCACAAACGAGGTTCAAGGCCAAACTTGTAGTAAAAGGGTTTGGTCAGAGGAAAGGCATAGACTTCAAAGAGATATTCTCACCAGTAGTGAAGATGACATTCATACGGGTGTTGCTTGGGTTGACAGCTAATATGGATCTAGAGATAGAGTAGTTAGATGTTAAAACGACATTTCTCTATGGTGAATTGGAAGAAGAGATTTATATGCATCAACTAGATGGGTTCGAAGTCAATGGCAAGGAGCATATGGTGTGTACGCTGAGGAAGAGCTTGTATGGGCTGAATCAAGCTCCACGACAATGGTACAAGAAGTTTGACTCGTTCATGTTACATCATGGGTATGACAGAACGGAGTTGGATCACTGTGTGTTCATGCGTAAGTTCTTATATGATGATTTTTTAGTTCTGCTATTATACATTGATGACATGCTCATAATAGGAAAAGACATCAAGAAGATCGACAGACTGAAACAAGAGTTGGGCAAGTCGTTTACGATAAAAGACTTGGGCTCGACTAAACAGATCCTAGGAATGGAGATAACCCATGACAGAAGCAGTAGGAAGCTTTGGCTGTTACAAGAGCGGTATATTGAGAAAGTCCTACAGCAGTTCAATATGAATGCAACGAAACTGGTTAGTACTCCATTGGATGGTCACTTCAGATTGAGTGACAGGCGATGTCCCAAGACGAAGGCAGAGGTGGATGAGATGCAGAAGATACCATACGCATCAGTGGTAGGAAGTTTGATGTATGTTATGGATGTACGCGTCCTGACATAGCATATGCGGTTGGTGTTGTCAGCCAGTATCTTACCAATCCTGGCAAAGAACATTGAGTAGCGGTGAAGTGGATACTGCGGTATCTAAGAGGCTCATCCAGGTTGAGCCTATGCTATGGTGACGGAAAACCTGTGTTAGAGGGCTACACAGATGCAGATACGGCAGGCGACATAGACTCCAAGAAGTCTACATCGGGGTTCATGTTCACGTTTGCAAAGGGAGCTGTCTCTTGGAAGAGCAAGCTACAAAAGGTCGTACCATTGTCGACGACAGAGGCCGAGTACATTGCGATCATAGAGGCATATAAAGAGATGCTTTGGATGAAAAAGTTTTAATAGGAACTTAGCCTGAAGCAGGAACAGCACGTGGTCTATTACGATAGTCAAAGTATTGTGATAGTCAAAATGTTATACGCTTGAGCAAGAATGCAAGTCAGCATTCCAAGTCGAAGCACATAGAGATTCGGTATCACTAGATCAGGGATACCTGGGAACAGAAGGTATTACAACCTGAGAAGGTCCACATGGACGATAATGGGTCAGACATGATGACCAAGGCTTTGCTCAAAGGCAAGTTTAAGGTTTATATAAACTGGGCTGACTTGAAGAAGGTGAATTCCTCCTGAGTCAGAAAGAAGGAGATTTGATAGGGTTTTCTCCTCGTTACTCGATCGGTCGAGTGCCCTGCTCGACCGGTCGAGGGTGGCGCTTGACAAGTCGAGTGGGATTCAAACGCAAAGTCCAGCGACCAACTGAATTAAATCCTCCGTACTACTCGACCAGTCGAGGAGTCTACTCAACCAGTCGAAGTTATGCAGATTTGAATCCGGATTTTGTGCGAACTGCGGAAATTTGAGGCGATTTTCATCATGGTACGGAAGGGAGTCGCCTAAACTATAAATAGGGGTTCATAGGGCTTTTCTAGGTAATGCAAGGGAGTTTCCTAAAGCTTTGCAAAGGTTTGCTAAAGGGTTTAGGGCTATCAAAGGTGTGTGTGTGTGTGAGAGAGAGAGAGAGAGAGGGGGGGGGGGGGGGGAGTTTGTGGAAGAGAGGTTTTGGTCATAAAGGTGATCTACTGTGCACTCAACATCTTAACGCTTCTACGTCCTCGTGATCGGTGAGATCTCTCCGTTTTTCTTTATTCTCTTATTGTTCATCCACTCCTGCGTGAGTGAATAAGGTGTGATCCAAGCGGTGTGTGTTTATGATTGGTTATAACGTTCTACTTCATAGTGGATTGTTGCTCTGGACTAGGTCCCATGGTTTTTACCTCTTTGAGGGTTTTCCACGTAAAAATCTCGTGTCGTGTGGTTTATGCTTGCTTTATCTCATAATTCTGGTGTTTTTGGGAGGCTTGATCCTAAGGTTTTGTGCAAGGCCCCCAACAGAATATAGTTTATACAATTATTCATTATATTCTTAACCCCGACATGAAGAAAAAGAGAAAAAAGAAAGAAAGAAAGAAAGAAAGAAAAAGAAATCTCTACACAGTATTACAATTAAGTTAAAAGAGACTAGCTCAATTTTAAGAGTTCATTTGGATATCACCAAATAAGTTACTTTTTCTACTTACACCAGCAAATAAGTAACTTATTTTAGATAAATAAATTTGGTTTATGATCAGTTATAAGTAACTTTTTTACTTAAAGTTACATAATTACTTCTGCTAATTTTTTTTTAAAAAAAAAATTTTCTATTTTTCATTAGTTGTTGAAGATAGAATAAAGCCAAAAAAAATAAGGAAAAATATGATAAGTATATTGTTTACCAAACATACTTGTATGCTTGCTAAGTAAAAACTAAGATAAGCTACTTAAGGCATAAGTAACTTAGGATCCAAACATCTCTTAAGTGACACAAAGCAATCCTTTGGGTTTATGGAGGAAAGACTCATGGGGTTTAAGACCATGACTCATTCAAGTTGGCTTAGACTCAGTCCAAGCTGGTTTGATACCGTAAGTATACCCTCACCCCTGACTTGAGTGAGTCCAGACTCGATGAATCAATCTCTCCAAGTCTTTTAACCATGGACTATAGTTAGACTATTGTGTTTTTATAATAAAAATAGCAAAAATAAAAGTTATTTTTAGTAAGTAAATAAATATATTAATTATTTAAACTTTTCATAAACAGTGTCTATATATAGTTGGTAAGAGAAGGGGTTTTAGCTTCTACAACCAGGATTCGAATCTCCTCAACATCGTCTGGGGTTTACCTTGAAGTATTATTACATTTGTGTCGATTGAGAGTAACTATGACATAGTTATACATGTGGTACTTATATAAATCCTAGATACTATAATTCAAAAGGTGATCACATTCTTTCCATTTTTTAGATAAACCATCTACTGCGAAGTATTCTTAAATATGATATTTTGCTGTGTTTATTCAGAACTTTTTAAAGGCATATTGGTGTCAAAAAAATTAAAGATATATGTTCAACACTTAAATGTGCAAATTTTCGTTCATTGTATCGTGAAGACAATTTGTAGATTTTCTTCTTTTGCACTTGTTGGAACTACTAGAAAAAGGGCAGGAAATCTATCTTGAGAAATTGACTATTCAAGTCAAGCCTCGAACCCGATAGATATGATTGTCTCATTATATTTTTTCCCTTATCCTCCTTATGTTCTAGTTTGTTATCATTTCCAACATAGAGTCCACTTTTTTAAACCCTTGTTCTTCTATTCTATTTGTTTCAGCTATAGTTGGAGTTGTTGCAAGATGTCTTAGATTTGAGTCCTTTCGCAACTGGGATGCGAAAGGGTCCTTTCACAACCGGGATGCGAAAGGGAAGTTTCCTAAACTATAAATAGGGGTCCCTAGGACTATTCTAATTGTAAAAATTCGAAAGCTTTCTAAAAGGGTTATAAGGTTATTAAAGGGTGTAGCAAGGGTGAGATTCGAGGTTGTTCGAATCGGGTAAGTCCTCTCTCTTTGTAATTTCTATTTTCATAGTGGAGATCTGTCGCTTTGTGCCGTGGTTTTTTCCCGCAAGGGTTTTCCACGTTAAATCTGTGTGTTCTCCAGTATGTGCTTGGTGCCATTGAATTGTTATCCTAGATATAGATCTATGTGATTCCGTAGGCCAAAATCCCAACAAGTGGTATCGGAGCAATCGTTGAGGCATGGATCTGAATCTGAGGGATTAATAATAATGGCGAGGACCAGGTATGAGATTGAGAAGTACTCAGGAAAAAATAATTTTGAGTTATGGAAGATCAAGATGATGAGTTCCTTAATCAAGCAAGGCGAAGATGGTGCTCTTGAGGAGCGAAAGTCTACTATGACTGATGATGAATGGAATACTCTTGATAAGAAGGCTTTATCATCGATCCGTTTATGTCTCACGGATGAGGTTCTCTACAACGTCATGAGGGAGAAAATTGCGGCTAAGTTATGGGCGAAGTTAGAGGATGTTTATGCGAAAAATCCTCTGAAAATCGCCTACACTTGAAGCGGCAGTGGTATAACTTCAAGATGGCAGAGGGTGGAGATCTGGAGGCTCACATTAACAATTTTAATAGAATAGTTTACAAATTACAGGATATGGAGGAAGTGATGAAAGATGAAAAATAAGCATATATGTTGCTGAATTCTCTTTTGGCATTGTATGAGTCATTAAAGGACATTATGTGCAACATGAATAAAACCCTGAGTGTTGGCACTGTTATCTCAGCCCTTCAAGGGAAGGCTATGAGAAAGCTAAACGGCGACATGGGGACATCTTTCGATGCACTATTTACAATGGGTAGGAATTCTGAACAAGGTGCGGGTTCTTCAGGTTGTATATCCGAATCCAAGGGCAAAGACAAAGGAAAGGTAAAGTGCTGGAATTGTGGGAAGGAAGGACATGTAAAGAAGGATTATGAAAATTCTAAATCGAAGAGAGAAGATTTTGAGGTTTCGTTAAGGGAGGCCAATGTTGCCACGTCAAATGGATCGAGTGGATGTGATGGTGATGTTTTATCTGTGTCTACTATCAGGCGGCCATACGAAGATCGTAAGGACGAGTGGATGCTAGACACAGGGGCATCT
Organism: Magnolia changhungtana; assembly: GCA_030180095.1. Lineage (NCBI taxonomy): Eukaryota > Viridiplantae > Streptophyta > Magnoliopsida > Magnoliales > Magnoliaceae > Magnolia > Magnolia changhungtana. The sequence goes on along the minus strand of JASAUF010000450.1, from coordinate 95,900 downwards.
TTTCACATGACTCCTCATCGGAGTTGGTTCGCCAGCTACAGGGAGTGCGATGGTGGACAGGTGTTTATGGGCAATGACTTTGCCTGTAATGTTGTGGCTATTGGTACGGTGCGTATCAGGATGTTTGATGGGGTTGAGCGTACCCTGACTGATGTCAGGCACGTTCCTGATTTGAAGCAGAATCTGATTTCTCTTGGTGTACTTGAGGCAAAAGGATGCAAGTACACATGTATTGATAGTGCTCTTAAGGTATCTAAGGGGGCACAGGTAATCATGAAAGCACAACGACTCGGTAACTTATATAGGTTGATAGGGAGCACTTCAAAAGGTGGAGCTGCAGTGGATGTAGTGGATTCCACCTCTGAATGTGTGTGGCATGATGGGCATGACTACATGAGCGGGCAGGGCAGGAAGGCTGAGACGTACGGACAGGGATACAGAGCAGGTGGAGTAGCCACCTGTGAGAAGAACCACACGGCATGATCATAGGATATCGGTGAGGTACATGGACGACTCAAATATCACGGAGAATTCATCTTCTATTCAGATGGCTCTAGGTGAGTCTGGTGCTGAGAAGTGAAAGGTGACTATGAGTGATGTGATGGATTCGTTGTACCAGACTGACATATGGGAGTTGGTGGAGCTTTCAGTGGGCCGAAAGCGGTTGGATGTATGTGGATCTTCAGGAGGATATAACATAAATACAGGGCGAGATTGGTAGCGAAGGGTTATGCTCAGAGAAAAGGGATCGGCTTCTCAGAGATATTCGCACCAACGGTATAGCAGGTGTCTATTAAATCCATGATTGGCGCTGGTTAGCCAATGTGATCTTGAGCTGTAAAGATGAATGTGGAGTCTGCACTTCTATAAGGGAAAGTGAAGAGCAAATCTACATGAAGCAACCAGAGCGGTTCGAAGTTAAAGGGGTGTTTACTTCCCAAGTATAGGGTTGTGATGTAGTAATAAACTCGGTAGGACCGAGGTCGAATCCACAGGGACTGAAAACTGTACGTAATCTGAAACTAACTAGAACTAGAGCTAGGCTAAGATGAAATCTAACCCAATTATGATTTGAGGAATAATGGTGAAATAATTATCTAAAACTTAAGAAAAATCAGAGAAAGAAAACTAGGGATTCAGAGGATCCACTTGTAGAGATCAGGGAGATCTTACGCCTGCTTCACGAATCATGGAAATTAACTGAACTGCCGTTGATATAGTTTTCAAGAGAGGAAAGGTATATGAATTAGAATGGATTCCATCACCAAACCATGCCCAGGAGACAAAGCAAGCAACAAAATTAAACTAATTACCAACCAATCAACATGCCATGAAGGTTAGGAAGGGTACCGACATCCAACCATGCCCAGGAGACGATGGTGAACAACAGGGCTTCCTGACGTCATAAACATAAAGAGGAAAAGAACATGCTCAAAGCCATTGCAGACCCATTGTAATTTCAGTCACAACAGACCATTAAAGACTGAAAACATTCCCTTAATTAACTAAAATCAACATTAGTTCAGTGTAAATAAAAAGCACAAGCACAGAGTCTCCCTATCACGCTACAGGCTTCACCTCTTAGCCCTAGCTAAGAGGTTTAGCCCATAAACATGATTAGGCTAGATCTCTTAAACAAAAGAAAATAAAAAATAAAAATAAAAGAAAATAAAAATCTACTCCTTCTCCCTGCCTCCACGTCCAAGCCCAAGCCTCCAAGGCTGTCACGGCTGCCCCCTTTTTCTCTCTCTCCTCTTCTATTTATAGTCGCAGAAAAACGGTGGAGAAGGTAGAGAATTTCTGCACAAGAGGCGGTGAGGAGTAGTTTACGCAGCAACAGAGGAAACCGCAAGGCACACCTGCGTTGGATCGAGGTTTGGGGCAAACAATCATCCCAAACTTCTGATTTAGCTCCGTGGTTAGGGTCAGAACCCTTATATGAATCCGTTGGACGGATTGGATCATCGATCTGATGATCTGCATGAACGCAGTGGGGCCCACGGATCGCGCGGACGCACGTACCAGCGTAAACAGAGTACGCTGACGTGTTTGGTGGGCCCCACAGTGATGTTTTCAATGAAATCTAACCCGTTCATTAAATTTCTGGTGAAAAACCACTCAGGAAAGAGTAGTTTTTATCAAGTTTTGGTGTGGTCCACCGTATCAAACAAACTCACCGTTAATCTTACATTTGATCACAATCCGCGTACGTACACGAGCATAGGTCCAAAAGGACACCTAGGCATGGGTTGTTACTGTCCCACGGGATGAATGGACGGTCTAGATCTGTAAAAAGCATGATGGGTGGGGCCACCAACGCAAAACCGGCGGACGCTGTGCGTCCGCTGGACGTTTTACGCAGAGAGAGACGGGTCAGCCCATCTTTGACCGGGCTGACGGTCCGGTGCACAGCCGGTAACAGTGTACTATGTACATGCATGTTGATATATGGGGTCCACTCTGATCTTTTTGAGATATCAACTCCGTCTATTTGTTTTATCATCTCATTTTAACCGTGGGGACCAAATATGAAGCATATCTGGAGAGTAGGTGGGCCCCACTTAAGGATTTAAGGATCTGATTTATCCGTTGAGCCACTTTTGCAGAGATCTAATGGCTGATTTTTGACATGTAAGGTTAATTTCTTGTCGTCAGACCACATATGAAGTTTCGAACTGAACGGGTGGTGGAAACCCTGAGATCTTGTATTCAGGGCACTTTTTAGGCCATTTGACCTTCAGTTTCTCGATTTTCGTGGATCTCTGGCGTGTAAATTCGTCGATCTTGATCCCCTGGGGTCCATCCCTTGCTGTGGTGATTTCAGAGCATCAAATACACACTTTTAGCACCTTTTTGTAGTCCACTCTTCCAAATGTACCTTGCATCACAAACACGATTAAATTAGGATTTTAAACGGTGGCATGTTCATAAATCTGGTAATAACTGAGGTCTAATATACAATATTTGACCCTCAACACAACCCCCAACCAGCATTTTGCTAGTCCCGAGCAAAATATGCGAAAATTAAGTTAAGAATTACGAGACAATTCTTGTGAAACCGAGTGATATTTAAAAAAAAAACAATCCAGATATGAGAAATCTTAAGATTCATGAATATTGATTATCAATTTCTCCTGGCCTCTCATGCACGGTGAATTTCATAATCAAGTTCAAATATTAATCCAATAACTAGAATAATTCCAAACATTGAGTTCCATGGGTGTATAGTGTAATCCCGACTTTCAACATTAATATTCAATTCTTTATTTCAGGATTTCGTTGGTAATCAACAAGAGAATTCATGATAACCAAAACTTGCCTCACAGATTATTCTTTCATTTTTCTAGTTTTTTTTTTTTTTTTTTTTTTTTTTTTTTTTTTTTTTTAACGTCAAGATGGGAATCAAATTTTCACTTATAGGGAGCAAACCTATGGTGAAACTAGTCGCCCAACTCTTTCTAACTGTTAATCATGAAAAATCGAATCTACACCTATAGGGAACAAACCCATGGTGCAACTCTTACTTATACCCTGATGGCCAAATCTTTTAGACTGGTTTCTTTCATGCTCAGTGATTACCAAGTTAATCATTCAATATCAAACTGAAATCTCAATGTGTAAGTGAGATGTGGTATGTGAAATCATGACTCAATCACTGTTTACAACTTCTAATCATGGATTAACAATTCAAACTTAACTGTGAAATCTAACAGATACTGAATGTAAGAGTCATAAATTTCCAACATCACGTATCTTTGAAATTCTAAATCCAGGATATCCGGCAAAATCACATTGAATTCACTAGAAAGTCCAGAAAAAATTTAAAAATTTTCACAATTTTTGCTCAAGACGAAGAAAACACTGATTAGATAACCTAAGGTAACCTAATCTCCCACCCACAACCTAAAATCTACATTGTCCTCAATGTAAAAGATATAGACATGCAATGCACATGAGACAACGACAGTAAAGAAAAAGTGATGGGAAGATAGTACCTGGGTGATGAATCGTGAGAGACTTTCCAAGAGATCTCAACATGAGAGCGGGTGAGCACGAGAGAGAAAGCAACACAAAAATAACAAGAAATAAAATCCTACTTATACCACTTTCGCAGGTGCTCTCGATTGCATTTAGCGTATGCAACAAGCCTTTAAACCCCTAGGTTGCCCCTAGTGGACGAGTTGTAGTCTCGTGAGGGTTTGCAGTAATGTTACCCACAAACATTGAACTAACTAACTAGAAAAATGAAATGAATTGAAAAACTGGGTTACCTCCCAGTAGCGCTAAGTTTACCGTCTATCCTAAAACAACATAAAGGAAACTACCCTAGTCCTAAGAAAGCAGGGAAAAACTACTCAGTCATGCTGCAAGGTTCCTCTTACGGCCAATATCGTGATAAATTTCTCAGTAGGTTTCTTAATAAGATCATCCAAAAGCCCTTTTTGCAATAGGCTTTGATGCCCTGAAGCATGATTTCCCAGAAAAACTTATGTACCTCGTAAGAAATTTTTCGTTGAAGTGCTTGAGGTATCCATGGTATATACGTTTCACCTGTAACAGAAGAAGTTTCGAAGTTAGTATCCCATGGTGAATCAGAGACTACAAGTAGATCAAATTGAGAAAAATTTTCAAGAAGTGGTGTAGTCTCAACACATTCCGAAGTATCAGACTTCGGTTCAATTTTTAGCTCCTCCTCCCTTAATGGTAAACATTCAGGATCTGTGGAAGAAGGGGCTTCAGAGTAGGGGTTCTTTTGGTCTATGATGACTACCGAGCTGTCGTCTTGCAAGGCATTCACTATGTCTCTTATCATGGGATCATTTGAGTCTGCAAAGTGCGCCAAGCAATCATCCAAAGAGTTGGGAAATTCAGTTGAGTGTGACTTATGTTTCACATTAGAGCTCGTGATGATCTGCCCAAGGAATCCATCGTCTTTGAAGGTAAACGGAGGTGTGCTCTCTTGCTCCAGCCCTGCACAGACAGATAGAGGGTCATTAGATGAAGTATTGATGTGCGGACTCTGTTCATTGATATTACTCAGAAGAGGCAATGAATCCTCATTATTCAACAGTTTAGATGGTGACCTCAACTGCGTGGTTTCAAATTCCAGAGTCGTATCAAGTAGCTCATCCATCTCCCGAATCATATCATTCGGTTCAGAGGAGTGGTCCAAACATGTTTCACAAGAGTTAGAAGTGTCGGTTGTAAGGGGCTCGTCCTCCACCTTTAAATCAGACATGTCAGGTGAGGGGAGTGGCTCATTATGACCGATCACTTCGTGTTCGTCTTGATCATTGACTTGGACCAATCTTGAAATTGATTCAAGGGGAATTTGGGTTGCACATTCATAATCATCTTCCCAATACGCATCATTGTCTACTTCTGTGCAGTGCACACTTGGGATGGGGTCACTTTCCTCACATTCTAAATTCGGTTGAGGTTCGAATAAACTAACCTCAACCTCATCATTGAGATCCTGTGTATCATGTAAGGAAAGTGTGTCATCATCACTGTATTTGAAAGACACCCAAGTATCTCCACCATTCTTTTGAACAGTCATTGAGATCGACTCATCGGGGAATTGAACCGTATGCTCATTAATGGAATCCAACTCCTCATTCCAAACTCCAGATTTCGTTAAAAGCGAGTGAGGATCACTTTCCTCACATTGTATTTCTGGATTGGATTATAGTTGAGATGAGCGAGCTTCCTCTAACCTATCAAGGCGTGACTCAAGCTCTTCTAGTAATTTCCTCATGTTAGTAGAAGAGTCTGTGTTACTTTGAAATGAATTCTCTTGGATCGATTTTGGTTGAATCTTAAAGGTAGGGGATCCAAAAGAATAATCATTATAATAGGTTGTTGATTCATCTTTCCAACATTGATGTTTCCACTGATTATAGTCATACGGATCATAGGTGGGAGAATCTGATGGTTGGTAATACTTATTATCACTCATAATATAATCATGCATTGTTTTCTTTACTCGTGGAATGCAATTATTCTCCCGTAGAAAGTCACCGAAAGACTTCTTAATCGGTGGAGCATCATATTCCGATTGGTTCTCGAAGATATTAGTAGAAGAATTTTGAGGCATAGGCTGTTTTCCATAAGCTATCTCAACATACTGACGTGCCCACTCATTCATATACATGGTGAAACCTTAACTCTAATCCTAGAAGAAAGCAAAATCCTACAGCAATACAGAAGGTCAATGAAAAGTTAGAAAGATGTTACCAGAGTAGAAGTTCCTATGTTAAGATCCTGCAAAACAAAGTAAAACAAAACAAGTTAGTTTTTAAGAATAGTAAGTCTAAGGTTAGAAAATTTTTAAAAATAAAACCCTAATTCTAAAAATAGAAAAAGTAAAGAAATTAGGAAGATATCACCAAATTAGAAGTTTCTATCTCAGACTCCTACAAAACAAGAAAACAGGTTAGTTTTTATAAATCAAAAAAACCTAAACCTAAAGTTAGTAAAATCCTAATCTTAATCTAATTCTAAAACCAATTAATTTCAGAGAATCGTAGCTGTCAGTCCCCGGCAACGGCACCAACAACTTGTTCACTTCCCAAGTATAGGGTTGTGATGTAGTAATAAACTCGGTAGGACCGAGGTCGAATCCATAGGGATTGAAACCTGTACGTAATCTGAAACTAACTAGAACTAGAGCTAGGCTAAGATGAAATCTAACCCAATTATGATTTGAGGAATAATGGTGAAATAATTATCTAAAACTTAAGAAAAATCAGAGAAAGAAAACTAGGGATTCAGAGGATCCACTTGTAGAGATCAGGGAGATCTTATGCCTGCTTCATGAATCATGGAAATTAACTGAACTGCCGTTGATATAGTTTTCAAGAGAGGAAAGGTATATGAATTAGAATGGATTCCATCACCAAACCATGCCCAGGAGACAAAGCAAGCAACAGAATTAAACTAATTACCAACCAATCAACATGCCATGAAAGTTAGGAAGGGTATCGACATCCAACCATGCCCAGGAGACGATGGTGAACAACAGGGCTTCCTGACGTCATAAACATAAAGAGGAAAAGAACATGATCAAAGCCATTGCAGACCTATTGTAATTTCAGTCACAACAGACCATTAAAGACTGAAAACATTTCCTTAATTAACTAAAATCAACATTAGTTCAGTGTAAATAAAAAGCACAAGCACAGAGTCTCCCTATCACGCTACAGGCTTCACCTCTTAGCCCTAGCTAAGAGGTTTAGCCCATAAACATGATTAGGCTAGATCTCTTAAACAAAAGAAAATAAAAAATAAAAATAAAAGAAAATAAAAATCTACTCCCTCTTCTCCCTGCCTCCACGTCCAAGCCCAAGCCTCCAAGGCTGCCACGGCTGCCCCCTTTTTCTCTCTCTCCTCTTCATTTATAACCGCAGAAAAACAGTGGAGAAGGTAGAGAATTTCCGCACAAGAGGCGGTGAGGAGTAGTTTACGCAGCAACAAAGGAAACCGCAAGGCAGACCTGCGTTGGATCGAGTTTTGGGGCAAACAATCATCCCAAACTTCTGATTTAGCTCCGTGGTTAGGGTCAGAACCCTTATATGAATCCGTTGGACGGATTGGATCATCGATCTGATGATTTGCATGAACGCAGTGGGGCCCACGGATCGCGCGGACGCACGTACCAGCGTAAACAGAGTACGCTGACGTGTTTCGTGGGCCCCACGGTGATGTTTTCAATGAAATCTGACCCGTTCATTAGATTTCTGGTGAAAAACCACTCAGGAAAGAGTAGATTTTATCAAGTTTTGGTGTGGTCCACCGTATCAAACAAACTCACCATTAATCTTGCATTTGATCACAATCCGCGTACGTACACGAGCATAGGTCCAAAAGGACACCTAGGCATGGGTTGTTGCTGTCCCACGGGATGAATGGACGGTCTAGATCTGCAAAAAGCATGATGGGTGGGGCCACCAACGCAAAACCGGCGGACGCTGTGCGTCCTCTGGACGTTTTACGCAGAGAGAGACGGGTCAGCCCGTCTTTGACCGGGCTGATGGTCCGGTGCACAGCCGGTAACAGTGTACTATGTACACACATGTTGATATATGGGGTCCACTCTAATCTTTTTGAGATATCAACTCCGTCTATTTATTTTATCATCTCATTTTAACCGTGGGGACCAAATATGAAGCATATCTGGATAGTAGGTGGGCCCCACTTAAGGATTTAAGGATCTGATTTATCCGTTGAGCCACTTTTGCAGAGATCTAATGGCTGATTTTTGACATGTACGGTTAATTTCTTGTCGTCAGACCACATATGAAGTTTCAAACTGAACGGATGGTGGAAACCCCGAGATCTTGTATTCAGGGCACTTTTCAGGCCATTTAACCTTCAGTTTCTCGATTTCCGCGGATCTCTGGGGTGTAAATTCGTCGATCTTGGTCCCCTGGGGTCCATCCCTTACTGTGGTGATTTCAGAGCATCAAATACACACTTTTAGCACCTTTTTATAGTCCAGTCTTCCAAATGTACCTTGCATCACAAACACGATTAAATTAAGATTTTAAACGGTGGCATGTTCATAAATCCGGTAATAACTGAGGTCTAATATGCAATATTTGACCCTCAACAAGGGACTGAGAAAAGACTTTGCAGGAGGTCGCGGTTCGACCTGTCGCCTAGGCAGTGGTTTGATTCCTACATGGTGAGTTAGGAATTGATGACATGTAGATCGCCAATTATGACATGTCTGAAATCAACGAACTGAAGACTCGGTTAAGTGGGACATTCAGGATGAAGGATCAGGGGGACTGTAAAGATGGTTCTCGGCATTGAGACTGAAGGAGGAGTAGGCTTTGGTAATCACATGAGGAATACCTTGTGTGTAGGTATTGATCAAGGATGTAATAGGCTAGGTAAAGCCGAAGAACGTTCCCTACGCATCTCTCCTCAAGTTTTCCTCAGGACATGTCCCAAAACAGATGAAGAAAAGTAGGATATCTCATGGGCCTTATTCGAATGCGGTTGTAGTATATGTCATGGTTTGGATAAAACTAGTTATTTCACAGTCTATCAATGTTGTGAGCAAGTACCCCAACAAGCAGTATTGGGTAGCGGTGAGATGGTAAGAAGACTACGTCTTTTCTTTTGAGAAGACAGGAGCAAAGATAGTTGGGCACGTGGATTCTGATCCGACGGACATGCTCTCGTAGATCATTCCTGTAGAGAAGTTCAAGGTTTGTAAAACTTCTCTGGGCTTGGCGATGGCGTAAAAGGAAGATGGAGTGTGCAAGAGAAGCTATGATGTGTAAGACCCGTATCGTAGTTCGTACTGTTCCGATGAATCCTGCGATCATTTTCGTCGAAGTCCAGCAATCCACGACTGATAATCGACGTGCGATCGATCGTAAGTCGTATCCTTTAGATTCGAGTCGGTTTAATCCGAGACCTATATCATTGCGACCGCACCGTCGCCGCGGTTCCAACGTTGCGACTCACGCACCGATCCGATACCCTGACCAGAAGATGTGAGTCGGTGTTTATTTCAAGAAACGCCGCGCTTTCTCATCCCAAGAGAATCTCTACGATGTGTCACATCAATCCATCATCCATCAATCCATCAATCTCAAGGGTCAAGTACACATCACTCACACTCTTCCCCAAGCAACCCCAAAGTCAAAAAGCTCTTACAACACCCATGCCTTTCTTACACAAATGGCCAACAAAGTCAAAAAGGTGTCTTACACCCCATCACCACCACATCAACCATCCATCACTCCTCTCCCTTTACAACACACACACTCTCTCTCTCTTCATTTGCAAATTCATCCCCAAGAGAGAAAACCCCATACGTATGAGCTATCTCCCCATTCCCTTCCAAGCCACAAATGTGTCCCACCTTTCCACCCCAAGACCCCCATCCTAGCCATCCATTCCTCATCTCCTCCTTTGAAATTGAAGCCAAGGAGCTAAGGAAGCCTTAGGGACCAAGAAGGAGCCATGGGTGATATTAGATCATTGTTTTTCCTTCATTTTGTTGATTAAGGGTCCATTTATGTGGGACCCACCTTGATGTATATTTGCATGAGGGACCCATAGTGGCGGGGTCCCTCCACTCTCACCGATCTCTCTCTTTCTCTCTCTCCCTCTCCTTTTCATTTTCTTTTATTGTGAAGTTGAGGTGTTTGTGATAAGTGGGGCCCACCTTATATGTGTTGTATCGGCGCCATCCATCATCTGGTGGCCCACTTGAGCAGGCCCACACATCCCTTGCACTTGGAATGTCAAACCGTCCAGCGTCCCTGGACGCTGGACGTCATTTGGGAAACACAAATATAAGCTTGGTTTAAGCTTTGGTGTGGGCCACTCATGCAGGCCCCACTTTATTGTATGTGTTCAATCCACGCCGTTCATCCCTTTCACATGAATGTTTTAGGCGTTGAGCCGAAAGATGAGGTCGATCCAATACTCAGGCGGGCCGTACCATAGGAAACGGTATCCTCTACCGTTCAAAACTTCTAGGACCCACCATGCCTTAGCCATACATCAAAAAAATTCGACCTTTGGACTCCTTTGATGTGTTCCGGGCCCAAGAATGCAATGGGCGGAGCAGATCTTCCAGTAGTGGGCCCCACATGTCTTTTTCTGCATAAAAAAAATAAAAAATAAAAATAAAAAAATAACGTTGAAGGCGAAGGCTGCCGTCTCGCTCACAACCAGAGAGGGCGCAGGCGCCGCTACGCGCCGGTTTTAAAGGCGACGGACAGACACCCACGGCCCCGCCATGGGCCCCGCCATGATGTATATGTGTCATCCATTCCGTCCATTAGGTGGACCCCTCCATGGAGTAGGCCCCTTCAAAATCTCAGGCCTATCTGAGTTTCAGATGGCCCACACCAAAGGAAACAGTGAAAATTGAGGGTCTACCATTGAAAACCTTTTTGGGGCCCACAAAGTTTTGGATCAAGTGAAACTTGGGTTTTCCTTCAACCCGACCCGTGTGACCTTACCAACGGTCCTGGATGGCATATAAACGACATGGTGGGCCCCACCGGGAGCCCACAAAGGATGTATGTGTCTATCCCACCGTCCGTGCGGGCGGTGGGGGCCTACTGTGATGTTTGTGTTTTACCCACCGTCAAGGCAGACGGTGGGGCCCCTGTGAGGTGTGTGCGTGCGTGTGTGTGTGTGTGCACGAGTGTGTGCGTGCGTGCGTGTGTGTGTGGGTGTGTATGTGTGTGGTGTGTGTGTGCGAGCAGGCATGTGCATGTGTATATATATATACACGTATGTATATACATATTTAATGGTGGGCCTTCTTGTGGGCCCACCCGTGATGCATGTGTTGCCCCCAAGGCCATGCACCATTTGACCAGCCTGGCTTAAGGCTTGAGGCTAACAATGAGCCAAATCCATAGTCCAAGTGGGCTCCACCTTACAATGTTTCGAGGCCCACTTTGAGATATAGGGCCGATGGGTTAAGGCCCATTGAATTGTATTATGACCTATGGGTGGAGGCCCATTTGTTACACATAAAGGGCCCAATTGGTGTGGCCCATTTGATACACATAAGGCCTATGGGAATAGGCCCATTTGATATATGTCAGGCCCATGGGATTGGACTCATTTGATGTATTCTAAGGCCCATATTAGGAGGCCCATTCAATGTAACTAAGGCCCATTGGTGCGACTCATTGATGTGGCCCACTTGATGAATATAAGGCCCATACGACAGGGCCCATTTGATGTATTTAATGCCCAATGGGATGTACCTAAGATCCATTGCAATGCGTGACCCCAACCTGGTTCATGTAATGGTATTCACTACGGGCTACGCCTTGGGAACAATGTTGGTTTGACGTCCACATTGTAAAGATAATGTTGGTTAAATGTCCGCATTATCACACTCCTTAAGGCCCACTGATAGGCCCATATTTGTACTCTGCAGTTCGTTTAGGCCCATCTTCACTTTGAGCAACCCCCATTATCATACCATAAGTATAGTGCTGCCCCATGATTCATGATCATACGCATCATATGCATGCTTGAGATGAGGGGTGACTGATCCTAGCATATGCCTTCGGGCAGACTGTTACGGGCTCCCTGATAGGCGGAGTTGCCCTGCATGAGCGCATGGTTTACGCAGGATGGTTGCATGACTGATAGTGTGACTCATGCACTTGCATTGTGTGATTGTAGTTACTGTATGCCCTAGCGACACCAGGGCCATAGCCTCCACAAACACATCGTGGGTGGCTGGATTGGATACCGGAAATGTTTGGTTCTAGCATACGGGCGCCATAGATGTCCCTGGGTGAAAATCCCTAAACCCGATGGTACCAGAGGATGACTCCAACGTCGAGACCGAGTGGACACATGAGTGCGCGAGGGCCGTATACCAGTAGGCCGCGTCTCCCACTGTGTCGTGGTCGGTTGGAAAGGGGTGTGACCTTACCCGCCTGAGTGAGGGGCAATTTCTAGGTTGAGTTTGACCACTTTGAGGAATCGGTCCGCTATCGACGAGCCGGGCCCGATATTGGCAGGTGTGGATAGTGAGGTCTCTTTCGCTCTTCCGGTTGTGCGTCCGGATAGGGACTAAGTCGGCGTAGAGTGTACTAGACCCCTGATTATCCGACTGAGAACTGAATTGACATAAGGATTTGGATGTGGATTAGCATGCTTGACTTGCATTATGCATCGCATGGCATTGGCATGACCGATAGTATTCTTATCTCGCATTGCATAGCCTTGGTACGGCTGACTGTATTCATGTACTCATTAGCATGTTTCCGCATTACTCTGACCATGCATTCTGAGCACGCTCATATTGCGCACACACTTACACCACCCTCTAAGCTTTCTATAAGCTTATGCACGATTGATGCGTGCAGGTGATGCCAGGACGCAGCCGTAGTCTCGCCGCAGTTGGAGCGTGCAGCCGAGCTTTTGGAGTTTTTGTTATTTGCACTACCTTATATTTCCCTTTCTACGCACTGTATTCAAAGTTTTTGTTCATAGTGGATTTTGTGATGGTGTTCTTGTGGTTATTGTTCGTGGGTTATGCTTGGTTATGCTCATTACGAATCAAATGGATTATTAGAAATCCTCCTTTTAGCATCCCAGGATCGGAACCTGGCGTATGGGCGTTGGGAGTCGAGAATGGGGTTCTACGTGAGGCTGTCGGTGCCGGATTCGGCGATCGGAAATTTTGTGAGCCTGGTCTCCGAGTTCGGGGCGTGACAGAAGTTGGTATCAGAGCATAACTTAGGAATAACCGAGAACAGCATCACATGTTTGCTATGAGCTTAGGACAATTAGGTTCCGAGTGCGAAACCTTCCCTAAACGTGCGATTCTCAAGATTGATTGGCGCCTTATCTTGTCCATAGGACATGCCGCCCAGGAGAACGACCCGTTCTACCCCCGCTCCACCACCTGAGGCTCCAGCTTTACCACCTGTGCCTCCCGTTCTACCGCCAGAGATCCCTGCTCCCTTTCCTGAGGATGATGTTCCTCCACCTGATGTCGGTGCGGATCCGACCGTATCTGTGAGTGCCTCGCAGTTTACGCGAGATGTTGCGAGGTGATGCCGCGCTTCGAGGGGGGGCGTACGCCCGATTGTTTCACCAGAGCAGGCAGAGCAGGAGCGTGCGAGTGCTCTTCTACGTGAGTTTAGACGGCTTGATCCTCCACGTTTCCAGGGTGAGCCAGATCCGACCGCGCGAAAAGATGGCGCTCCGATGTGGAGAAGATCTTCGATACTATGTCATGCACGTCCCAGCATCGAGTTCGGTTAGCGGTATTCCTTTTCCAGGGTGAGGCAGAGCATTGGTGGACCTCCGTTACCCGTGTTACAGGACCTGATTACGTTTGGACATGGGATGACTTTATCGATAGATTCGAGGAGCAATACTTCCCCGACCATATCCGTCGACAGAGAGCACTGGAGTTCGAGACTCTGGTGCAGGGGGACATGACCATGGCGCAATACGCAGCCCGTTTTGTGGCGCTATCGAGGTTTGCGCCATATATGATTGATGATGAGGGGCGAAAGGCCCGCCGTTTCGAAAACGGCTTACGTTATGGTCTTCGAGGCCGTGTTATTGGACATGAGCTCCCAACCTTCCAGGCGGTAGTACGGAGAGCTCAGATCTATGAGGCCGAGTGGGCCGGCGGACAGAGCGACCGAGATCGAGAGGGGTCGAAGAGGCGGGCCCCTCCAAAGTGCTCCCGCGAAGACCGACGACCGCAGATACAGGAGTCACCCATCCGCCGGAGCACCAGCAGTGATGCACCGACGGCACCCCAGCCGGCACCATCGCAGACGTTTCCGACACTTGCTATGGATGCGGTGGGATAGGACACCGTAGGTGGGGTGTCCCCGACCCTCGCAAGCGGCGGCGAGCACCACAGAGCACCACAACGGCCTCTCCACAAGTAGCCTCCCGCGGCGGCGACAAAGCAGGGTTCCACCACCGAGGCCCCTCAAGGAATAACACACGGCCTCCGACCTCCCCCGTAGCGGCGAGGGCCTCGAGGGGACACCGCACCTCGCCGAACAGGCCCATAGATTTTATGTCGTTCGGCGGGACCCTCGGTCATCGGGAGCTGCCGATGATTCATGTGACTTGGCCCCTACACCATCTTGCTAGATTGCTTATGGATGATGCGTCTTGAAAGTTAGAGCTTGAGATTCATGTGCGTCATCCCAATCTTTTGATGTTTGATGTATGTTGTACTGTGTTTTGATCATACATAATGTTATGTTCCCTATCCTCTTATGAGTTACGTTTAGTTGCGATGGTAGTGTAAATTTCGAGGACGAAAATTTTTTTAGGTGGGGAGAGCTGTAAGACCCGTATCCTAGTTCGTACTGTTCCGATGAATCCTGCGATCATTTCGTCCGAAGTCCGGCAATCCACGACTGATAATCGACGTGCGATCGATCGTAAGTCGTATCCTTTAGATTCGAGTAGGTTTAATCCGAGACCTATATCATTGCGACCGCACCGTCGCCGTGGTTCCAACGTTGCGACTCACGCACCGATCCGATACCCTGACCAGAAGATGTGAGTCGGTGTTTATTTCGAAGAAACGCCGCGCTTTCTCGATCCCAAGAGAATCTCTACGATGTGTCACATCAATCCATCAATCCATCAATCCATCAATCTCAAGGGTCAAGTACACATCACTCACACTCTTCCCCAAGCAACCCCAAAGTCAAAAAGCTCTTACAACACCCATGCCTTTCTTACACAAATGGCCAACAAAGTCAAAAAGGTGTCTTACACCCCATCACCACCACATCAACCATCCATCACTCCTCTCCCTTTACAACACACACTCTCTCTCTCTCTCTTCATTTGCAAATTCATCCCCAAGAGAGAAAAACCCCATACGTATGAGCTATCTCCCCATTCCCTTCCAAGCCACAAATGTGTCCCACCTTTCCACCCCAAGACCCCCCATCCTAGCCATCCATTCCTCATCTCCTCCTTTGAAATTGAAGCCAAGGAGCTAAGGAAGCCTTGGGACCAAGAAGGAGCCGGTGGGTGATATTAGATCATTGTTTTTCCTTCATTTTGTTGATTAAGGGTCCATTTATATGGGACCCACCTTGATGTATATTTGTATGAGGGACCCATAGTGGCGGGGTCCCTCCACTCTCACCGATCTCTCTCTTTCTCTCTCTCCCTCTCCTTTTCATTTTCTTTTATTGTGAAGTTGAGGTGTTTATGATAAGTGAGGCCCACCTTATATGTGTTGTATCGACGCCATCCATCATCTGGTGGCCCACTTGAGTAGGCCCACACATCCCTTGCACTTGGAATGTCAAACCGTCCAGCGTCCCTGGACGCTGGACGTCATTTGGGAAACACAAATATAAGCTTGGTTTAAGCTTTGGTGTGGGCCACTCATGCAGGCCCCACTTTATTGTATGTGTTCAATACACGCCGTCCATCCCTTCCACATGAATGTTTTAGGCGTTGAGCCGAAAGATGAGGTCGATCCAATACTCAGGCGGGCCGTACCATAGGAAACGGTATCCTCTACCGTTCAAAACTTCTAGGACCCACCATGCCTTAGCCATACATCAAAAAAATTCGACCTTTGGACTCCTTTGATGTGTTCCGGGCCCAAGAATGCAATGGGCGGAGCAGATCCTCCAGTAGTGGGCCCCACATGTCTTTTTCTGCATAAAAAAAATAAAAAATAAAAATAAAAAAATAACGTTGAAGGCAAGAAGCGCTGCCTTCGGCTTTGCAAATGCCAGAGAGGCGCGCAGTGCCCTCGCGCCGATTTGGGCGGACGGACAGGACACCCACGGCCCCTGCCGTGGGCCCCGCCATGATGTATATGTGTCATCCATTCCGTCCATTAGGTGGACCCCTCCATGGAGTAGGCCCCTTCCAAATCTCAGGCCTATCTGAGTTTCAGATGGCCCACACCAAAGGAAACAGTGAAAATTGAGGGTCTACCATTGAAACCTTTTTGGGGCCCACAGAAGTTTTGGATCAAGCTGAAACTTGGGTTTTCCCTTCAACCCGACCCGTGTGACCTTACCAACGGTCCGGATGGCATATAAACGACATGGTGGGCCCCACTGGGAGCCCACAGTGATGTATGTGTCTATCCCACCGTCCAGGCGGGCGGTGGGGGGCCTACTGTGATGTTTGTGTTTTACCCACCGTCAAGGCAGACGGTGGGGCCCCTGTGAGGTGTGTGCGTGCGTGTGTGTGTGTGTGCACGAGTGTGTGCGTGCGTGCGTGTGTGTGTGGGTGTGTATGTGTGTGGTGTGTGTGTGCAGGCATGTGCATGTGTATATATATATACACGTATGTATATACATATTTAATGGTGGGCCTTCTTGTGGGCCCACCCGTGATGCATGTGTTGCCCCCAAGGCCATGCACCATTTGACCAGCCTGGCTTAAGGCTTGAGGCTAACAATGAGCCAAATCCATAGTCCAAGTGGGCTCCACCTTACAATGTTTCGAGGCCCACTTTGAGATATAGGGCCGATGGGTTAAGGCCCATTGAATTGTATTATGACCTATGGGTTGAGGCCCATTTGTTACACATAAAGGGCCCAATTGGTGTGGCCCATTTGATACACATAAGGCCTATGGGAATAGGCCCATTTGATATATGTCAGGCCCATGGGATTGGACTCATTTGATGTATTCTAAGGCCCATATTAGGAGGCCCATTCGATGTAACTAAGGCCCATTGGTGCGACTCATTGATGTGGCCCACTTGATGAATATAAGGCCCATACGACAGGGCCCATTTGATGTATTTAATGCCCAATGGGATGTACCTAAGATCCATTGCAATGCGTGACCCCAACCCGGGTTCATGTAATGGTATTCACTACGGGCTACGCCTTGGGAACAATGTTGGTTTGACGTCCACATTGTAAAGATAATGTTGGTTAAATGTCCGCATTATCACACTCCTTAAGGCCCACTGATAGGCCCATATTTGTACTCTGCAGTTCGTTTAGGCCCATCTTCACTTTGAGCAACCCCCATTATCATACCATAAGTATAGTGCTGCCCCATGATTCATGATCATACGCATCATATGCATGCTTGAGATGAGGGGTGACTGATCCTAGCATATGCCTTCGGGGCGGTCACATTACGGGCTCCCGATAGGCGGAGTTGCCTCGCATGAGCGCATGGTTTACGCAGGATGGTTGCATGACCCATAGTGTGACTCATGCACTTACATTGTGTGATTGTAGTTACTGTATGCCCTAGCGACACCAGGGCCATAGCCTCCATAGACACATCGTGGGTGGCTGGATTGGATACCGGAAATGTTTGGTTCTAGCATACGGGCGCCATAGATGTCCGTGGATGAAAATCCCTAAACCCGATGGTACCAGAGGATGACTCCAACGTCGAGACCGAGTGGACACATGAGTGCGCGAGGGCCGTATACCAGTAGGCCGCGTCTCCCACTGTGTCATGGTCGGTTGGAAAGGGGTGTGACCTTACCCACCTGAGTGAGGGGGCAATTTCTAGGTTGAGTTTGACCAGCTTGAGGAATCGGTTCGCTATCGACGAGCCGGGCCCGATATTGGCAGGCGGATAGTGAGGTCTCTTTCGCTCTTCCAGTTGTGCGTCCGGATAGGGACGGCAAGCTGGCGTAGAGTGTACTAAACCCCGGTGATTATCCAGACTGAGAACTGAATTGACATAAGGATTTGGATGTGGATTAGCATGCTTGACTTGCATTATGCATCGCATGGCATTGGCATGACCGATAGTATTCTTATCTCGCATTGCATAGCCTTGGTACGGCTGACTGTGTTCATGTACTCATCAGCATGTTTCCGCATTACTCTGACCATGCATTCTGAGCACGCTCATATTGCGCACACACTTACACCACCCTCTAAGCTTTCTATAAGCTTATGCACGATTGATGCGTGCAGGTGACGCCAGGACACAGCCGTAGTCTCGCCGCAGTTGGAGCGTGCAGCCGAGCTTTTGGAGTTTTGTCATTTTCAGTATACTGTATTTCCTTTTATACACCTTGTACTCAAAGTTTTTGCTCATAGTGGATTTCGTGATGGTGTTCTTGTGGTTATTGTTCGTGGGTTATGCTTGTGGTTGTGCTTATTACGAATCAAATTGATTATTAGAAATCCTCCTTGTAGCATCCCAGATCGAACCGCGGCGTATGGGCGCTAGGAGCCGAGAATGGGGTTCTACGGAGGCTGTCGGCGCCGGATTCGGCGATCGGGAATTTTGTGAGCCCGGTTTCCGAGTTCGAGGCGTGACATGATGTGATGCAGAAATAAGAGAAGAGGTTAAGACGCTACACGGTTGAAGATTGAAGACATGGTGGAGATTGTTGAGAGATGTCTTAAATTTGACTCCTTTAGTAACTGGGATGCGAAAGTGTCCTTTCGCAACTGGGATGCGAAAGGGAAGTTTCCTAAACTATAAATAGAGGTCTCTAAGACTATTCTAATTGTAAAAATTCTAAAGCTTTCTAAAAGGGTTATAAGGTTATCAAAGGGTGTAGCAAGGGTGAGATTCGAGGTTGTTCGAATCTGCTAAGTCTTCTTTCTTTATAATTTCTATTTTCATAGTGGAGATCTGTCGCTTTGTGCCGCAAGGGTTTTTTTACGTTAAATCTGTGTGTTCTCCTGTATGTGCTTGGTGCCATTGAATTGCTATCCTAGATCTAGATCTGTGCGATTTCGCAGGCCAAAAATCCCAACAGGAGTGATTGAGAAGTTTCAAAGCATCTCCTTCAAGCTTCTGTAATTTTGTTTCTTCTAATGCATGATACTTGTGCATTAAAATGTTTCTATGCGTTTTTAGCACATATTTTCAAGGAATATTTGTCTCTTCCAATGCATGATGCAAGCGCATTAGCATGTTTCTTTGGGTTTTTAGCACATTTTTTCAAGGAATATATTTTATCTTACAGTTGAGATGTCACTGCATGATATTTTAGCTTAGGTAATGCATTGGAGTGTAAAGGTTTTACTTGTGGCATCAAAAATCCTTCAATTATGATGCCACTGCTAGTGATCTTTAGCAATGTTTCGAAAATGGAACCGGGCCTTACCATTTTTATTGGCAGTCCAGTTTAAAAGTACCTAATGGACAATATGGCCAATTAACCCGAAGCATGTATTAATAAGTAAAATGACTAGGATTTATAAGCTAAACATTCATAGAGCACTAATTTGATCCTTTCATTGGTTGTGGGTTTAAACACCGTGGCTTGGATTGGTGGAATTCTCTTTCCTAGCATGGAAATGAATTTCATGAAATTGTTTTTCTCAGATGTAACATTTTTTGCCCATCGCGAAAATAAAGTCATACATGAAAATTGATTTTCATTTCCATAGCTTTTGGAAACGAAGTGTAATTTTTATTTCATAAATAAATAAAGAATCTAAAGAAAGTGTGTTTTCTATTTCTTCAAAAAACAAAACATCTAAATGAAGTATGATTTCTATTTCACCAAAAGAAAAACAAACGTTCTTATTATATTGAGATTTTCATGTTTTTTAGAAATGGTTCTACCATTTTTACTATTAACCTTTCTACATTATCATGAAAAGCGCCCGTGCTTTAAAAAAAATGAGGTTTTTTTACTTTTTTATTTACCGTGATTTTTTGTTTGATCAACAACACATATGAAGACTTAATACGGAATTTGAGATTTTTGTTTTAGCCAAATCAATGATAAATTGACCTGACTCACCCTATAAATGTCCCCTCCCCCTTTTTTAATGCATTCGATCAATGCTACAAGAGCTTGGAAATGAAGCCACAAGAAAACCTAATCTATAACCCAAGTGGCCCATTAATTACCACCTTAGGGAACTGTAGACACCCCATGCAGGTGCCTGGCAGTCTGCGTAGAAAGGGGTTGGGTTTTGTTCAGAGCCAGTGTCAGGTGAACGGGTTTTGAGGACACCCAGCACACCCACCACTGGTTTTAGGTGGAGATCAAAGTTACGTGGCCCCACAATGAATCCACCATGTTCATCCATTTGGTGAGATCATTTTAGAGCATGAGCCCAAAATGAGCTATATCCAAAGCTCAAGTGGACCATACCACAAATAGCATTGGGACAATGATTTCTTAAAACAATCATAGGGCCCACCATAACCTTTATTTTCCATCCAATCTACTCATAAGGTCACACATACCTGGATAAAGAGAAAAGGCAAATATCATATTGATTAAAACTTCTATGACCTCGAAAGGGTTTCAATGGTAGATGTTCAATTCCCCTTTTTTTTTCTTTATCTTTTTTTAAAATTTTTTTTCATTTTTTAAATTTTAGTTCAAGCCTTACGACGGATAGTTTGGATATAACACTTACCTTATGATGGAACCGCCATAAAACTTGGTGATGTCAAACCCACCAGCCAAGTGTCCTATTATTTAGCCCCAATTCTGCTTTAGGCTTGGAATCAGGCTCGGTTTAGACGAGCCTCATTTTTAAGCAATGGGAAGGCTCTCTTCATGAAAGCCTAACTCCTAAAATGAGCCTTTGGCTTGGGAGAGCCAAGCCTGGCCATACATCTCTCCAGAACTCCTATGAAAGGAGGTCTTTGCTTTCATAAGAGAGGGACCTAGAGCGAGATGTTGAAACGAGACAGATTGCGAGCGAGCTCTAAAGACAGCATGAGAGAGAGGTAAAGTTTCTTCCCTGACCTCTTCCATCTATTGAGAGGTGGAGCCATATCTGGGGCCGCCCACGACCAGTCAAGGTTGTGCGGATTTCATGTTGCAAGTCCTTTCACAACTAGGATGCGAAAGGAGTTTCACGGATTTCATGTCACAAGTCCTTTCGCAACTGGGATGCGAAAGGAGTTTCGTGGATTTCATGTCGCAAGTCTTTTCACAACTGGGATGCGAAAGGGAAGTTGTTAAAACTATAAATTGGGGTCCCTAGGGCTATTCTAGGGTTAATGTGAATATTTGGAAATATTTCTAAGGTGTGGGCAAGGGATTTTCTCTGTACTTCCAAAGGAGAGGTTAGTATATTGCCTTGTAATCTTCGTTCTTTATAGTGGAAGTTTACATCCGTGGTTTTTTACCCTAAATTGGGGTTTTTCCACGTATATCTTGTCTTGTGGTTTGTTTTGGATTGCTTTGATCTATTTCTAGTTTATATTTCTTCTTGTTTATCGTTTGTGGGTGAGGCCTGAGATTGGATCTAGGCTCACTGCGTTGTTGGCGTGCTGTGCAACACCATCCAAAAGCCAAATCTCGGCTTCTATATGTTCTTAATCTCTTCTATTATATTTAAACTTCAAATCCAATGTCGTATTCTTGATTTATCCTTTTTCAGTTTGTATATTTCAACGCTTTGAACACCTGAGGTAATAGGCTCTGCTTTGACATCACGTAAAGTATGCTCTACCGTTACCTCTCCTGAGGATCTTCTATATCAGAATACGAGACTTGAAGAAGTAATTGAAAATTCTGCGTTATTTTTCATTTCCATACTTCTATCGGAAAACCCTTTTTCTACCATTGTCGTTTCGTTTTCGATTCATCTTTTATAGTGTAGACATCTAAAGTTCTTTGAATCACCTTTGAAAGCATACAGTCTAGCAAAGTAAAGACCGAGTTTGACATGGCCAGAAAAAGGGTGTCTAACCTTTTCCTTTTTCGTAATCAAGGATCTTATCCGAAACCCACGGCGCAAATCTATCTAAGAGTTAATCGAGCTGGAAATTCTTCGATTTTCCCGATCTCTAAGAGATTTCACGGATTCTAGGCAACCATGAATTTTGAAACATTCCCCTTTGGCTAGTGGCGACTCTGGTCAATGCATAAACACAAGTAAGTTGCATAAGGTATTATGAATAGTATAAGTATAATTACTAGCTTCTCTTCTTAACCCCTTAGCGAGGTTCGGGTATGGAGGTCTTAGTTATAGGTTTCACTGTTTCTTGATAGACATCGGATATGAGCCTTCATATGCTACTCCCTATATCAACCTAACACCTAAAACCATTAATCTTCTCTCAACCCATACATGAGGTTTGGGTTTGGAGGTCTTAGCTATAGGTTTCACTAGATCTAAATAGACTAAAGATCTGGACCTTAATATGTTATCACATGTATCAACTAAGCATATAATATTCCTATATCTATCATTATATACTGAATTACATGCTTTATTATAAAATATTATAAAATAGCAGATTACAGGCTTTATTTATTATTTTTTAAAGAAAAATATGAATGTTCATTTCAAGCATAACATGATACAGTAGGACCTGACATGACCCGAACTCAGATCATTTTAAAGGTTGAGCCCAAAATTGAATCATATCCAAAGCTCAACTGGACCACACCACAGGAAACAGTGGGAATACTGATTTCCCGTGTTGAAACTTTTCTAGAGCCCACAGTGATGTTTATTTGTCGTCCAACCTATTCATAACATCACACAGACATTGATGAAGGGAAAAAAAAATTATATCAGCTTGATCCAAAACTTCTATGGCCCCAAGAGTTTTCAATCGTAGATGTTGAATGGACACTGTTTCCTGTGGTATTGTCCAATTTAGCTTTGGATATGCTTCGTTACTGGGCTTCAACCCTAATCCAGAAATGGATGGACCGATTGGATAAAACACATAAAACACGGTGGACCCCACAGATTTTACTCAGTATGCAATCTGGTACATGGAGCTGGATTTAGTGCCTCTCGAGGGATGCGAAGTAATGTGCCTTCATGTTGCTTCTAGAAACGTAGCTTGCATGGACAAGATCGGAACCGTTAATTTAGAGTTGAAGTAGGTAACAGTCCATAGTCCAAAAATAGAAACATTTGGACATTCCCATCCCTTAAGCCAATGTCATGCCCCAAACTCGGAAACCGGGCTCACAAAATTCGCGATCGCCGAATCCGGCGCCGACAGCCTCCGTAGTATCCCATTCTCGGCTTCCAGCGCCCATACGCCAGATTCCGATCCTGAGATCCTACAAGAAGGATTTTCAGTATGAATTTTTTTTTGTAATGTAATGGAGCATAACCAAAAGCATAACCAAGTTACAAAACAACATCACCACATATCCACTATATCAAAAACTTTTAAGTACAATGCGGAAATGGAAATACAGGGTGATCAAAAAGCTCCAAAATAGTCTGGTATGCGCTCCTGCCTCAGCGCTGCTACTGTCCAACGGCACCTGCACGCAACGGTCTTGCATAAGCTTACAAAAGCTTAGAGGATGGTGTAAGTGTGTGCGTAAGGCAAGTGCCAAGTATACAATATCAGAATAATGCGGAAGTATGCAAGTAAGTCCATGAATGCTATCAGCTATACCAAAGCTATATAAGGTAAGGCATGAATGCTATCGGCCATACCAAGGCTATGCGATGCGAGGCCTATGTAGCCAAATGTCATATGCGAGATGCAAAGCAAGCATGTCAGTACCATCAAGTACATATATCAGTATAGTTCCTCTCTAGATATCACCGGGGTCTAATACACCTCACACTGACTGCCTCCTCCCTAGCTGCACAGTCAAGCAAGTGGAAGAGACCACACTATCCGCCTGACCAGTAGTCTGCCAATACCTACCCGGCTCGTCGATAGCAGACACCTTTGCGAGCTAGTCAAACTCAGCCTAGCTTATAGCCCCCTCACTCAGGCGGATAAGGCCACACCCCCTTCCAACCGACCACGACATAGTGGGAGACGCGGCCTACTGGTATTCGACACTCGGGCGCTCGTGTATCCACTCGGTCTAAACGTTGGAGCATCTCCTGGTACCAAAAAGGTTCCGGGACTTTCACCCAAGGACATCCTAAGTGCCCACAGTGCTAGAACAAGGTATTTTCGGTATCCGATACGACCATCCACGATGTGCCTGTAGAGCCACGGCCCTGATGTCGCTAGGGCGTGCAGTGATCAAGTCACACATATGTGAGATGCATGAGTCACACCGTGTAATCATGCAGCAATCTCACGCGTACCATGCGATCATGTGGGGCACTCCGTCTCATAAGGAGCCCCGTAAATGTCCCAGCCCAACGACTTATGCTATGATCAAACATTTCTCATATCAAGCATACATATGATGCGTATGCGCATGAATCATGGAAGTGTACTAAGCATGCTATAAAGTAATGAACTATCCTTTCACCGAAGATGGGCCTAGACGGCCTACACATAACTAGTATGGGCCTATCAATGGGTCCTAGGGATATTTATAATGCGGACATTAAACCAACATTATTTTTACAATGTGGACGTCAAACCAACATTGCTCCCAAGGCATGGCCCACCATAAAATATTATTATACAAATCATGGAAAATCACACATTGCAATGGACCCTAAGGGCAACCCGTTGGGCCTCGATCTATGGGCCTTAGATACATCAAATGGGCCGCTTCCTATGGGCCTTTTATAAATCAAGTGAGCCACATTAATGGGCCTTATGTACATTGCAATGGGCCATAACCCATGGGCTTTCAACACATTAAGACAGCCTAATCATATGGGCCTTTCATGTATACCAAGTGGGCCCCAACAAACGGGCCACAAATACATCCAGATGGGCCTAATCACATCGGCCTTTTATGTATACCAAGGTGGGCCACACCAAAATACAAGTGATGATGATTTCCACCATTAAAATCCCTAAGGCCCACCAACAGATGTATATTATATAATATAATATATAATATATACAATATAACATATATAATAAATTTATATATATATAATATATATATACAAACACACATATATACACACACCACCCACGCATGCACGCACACAGCACGCACACACACACGACACACGGATCACCGTCTACTGACAGTGGATGGTGATAACACAAACATCACTGTGGGTCTCACGTGGGGCCCACCATAACGTTTACTTTCCATCCCACCCGTCCAAAAGGTCACGCAAACCTGGATGGAGGGTGAAAACAAATTTCAGCTTGATCCAAAACTTCTGTGGACCCAGAAATGGGTTTCAACGGTAGAGTTCAATTCACGCTGTTTTCTATAATGTGGGCTACTTGAGTCATGGATGGGCCTGAAATTTTGAGGGGACCCACTTCAGGATGTGGCCCACCAAATGGACGGTGTGGATATAATAAATACATCATGGTGGGGCCCACGGCTGAGGGCCGTGGGACCCTGCCCGCCCGCCTACGTGCAGCGCTGCCAGCCCTCTGGCGGTGTCAGCGGCAGCAGCAGAAGCTGCTGCCTCGATTTTATTATTATTATTATTATTATTTTGAAAATCGCATTTTTTACGGTTTTTCGGTGGTAGGTCCCGCATCAAGTGAATCCGACCCACCCAATGGATTCCATAGTCCATAGTCCATCCATCAAGCCCAATATTGGGCATCTTTTGGCGTGTAGAAAAATTCAGGTGACTTTAAACGGTGAGAACCAGTGTTTGCTAAGGCATGGCCTACCAGAAAGTTGGATTAGCTTCATTTTTTGGCTCAACGCCTAAAATGAATTGGTAAATAGGATGGACGGCGTGGATTGAATCCGTTCATCAAGGTGGGGCCAGTAAGAGTGACCCACCCAATAAGCTTGTGAAACAAGCTCATATTTGTGTTTTCATTTCAGTCCAGGGGCATCCCTGGACATGGACGGCCCATGGATAATGCATGCACAAGGTGGGCCTTACTCTTGTGGGCCACCAAATGGATGAATGGTAAGGATAAAATATACATTAAGGTGGAGTCCATCCAAGTGGGTCAGATGGCCACCTCATCACACACAAAGATAATAAATAAATAAAAAGAGGGAGAGAGAGAGAGATAGAGAAAGAGATGGGACACGCATGATGGAGGGCTCTGCCACTATGAGTCCTCCCTTACAAGCAATCATACATCGAGTGAGTCTCATTGCATGTGGGCCCACCAAATCCAAGATCAACGGTGGAGATCCCTTCTCCACTAAAAATGAAAGGTCTAGATGACCCTTTACAAGCTAGAAAATTAACATCGTGATGGGGTCCATGGAGAATGGCCCCATCACGGAATGATCATGAAGATCAAGGTGGGCCA
This sequence comes from Magnolia changhungtana, assembly GCA_030180095.1. Lineage (NCBI taxonomy): Eukaryota > Viridiplantae > Streptophyta > Magnoliopsida > Magnoliales > Magnoliaceae > Magnolia > Magnolia changhungtana. The sequence continues at coordinate 69,368 of JASAUF010000450.1, read as the reverse complement.
TCGGCCACATCTTAAGGTCCCAAATGAGATCCATACCATTGATCGGTAGGCCTCACTTTTTGTTTTTTTTCTTTACACACGCACACACACCCCACACACGTCATGGGATTTCACCATGGGTGGGTACTCGAACCCTTGACCCGGTGTTGAAACTCCCGGGAGTCTACCACCCGGGTAAGAGTAAGGACCCCTCGGTAGGCCTCACTTGGTTCATCATCAAAACATGAAAAAAACATATCCTATAAAGCACCCACCGTCGATCTTCTTGGTCCGTCGGAAAGCCAATCTCTTAGTGTCTCACTTTGATGGTGGAAGATGATGTTTGAATGGTTAGGATAATGGTAAAAGAGATGGAAAAGGTGGGCCACCAAAATCACTCTTTTCTCTCCATGGGAAGGCTTGGACGAGAGCCTATTCTTTTGCTTGGAAAAAGTGATGAGAAATGAGGGAGAGAGAGTGTAGTAAAGAGAGGGAGAGAGTAGCTTAGGTAGGCCATGATTATTTGTAAGAGAGTGTGGCTTGCAATAAATGGTTGTAAGAGGGCTAAGGGTAGGGTGGCTAGTCATAAGTGCTTGTAAGAAGGCTAGGGGGTAGGGTGGCTATAGCTAGACTAGGGTGGCTATAGCTAGGCTAGGGTGACTATAGCTAGGCTAGGGTGATGTCATCCATCACCCTCATAATTACCTAGGGATTTGTGCCACATGGGATGGGTGGGTCCCACAATGTACGGTCCATGGTCATTATAATGTACGGTTCACATCTTATGATCTAAGCGTCGGATTGGCGCATGAGACGCGGCGTTGGAATCGCGGCGACGGCGCGGTCGCAATGATATAAGTCCTGGATTAAGTCGACATGAATTTACAAGATACGGCTTATGGTCGTGCGCAACGTCAATTATCGGTCGTGGACTGTCGGACTTCGACGGAAAGGATCGCGAAATTTGACGGAACAGTACGAACTAGGATACGGGTCTTACAGCTAGTGGCACACAGAAATGACTCACATTGATGAGAAAAGAGCCACTCATTTGATGGTCAGAATGGTCGGATGAAAGTGAAATTTGATTAGTGGTCAATCGGTGCTGGATTCAGTGGGATGCCTAGTTCGAATTTCTATCCCGACAAGCCACGTGTGTCGAACATCACTAGGAAATACTATTACTTAAATATTTTCGAATATAAAAAATGAAACAAATTCTAATCTCAGGTGCACCTAGAGGTGTACACGAGTCGAACTGAGTCGAGCTTGGCAAAGCTCAACTCGGCTCGCCCACTAGCTGACCCCAGCTCGAACTCGGCTCAGATCAGTCCTCGAACCTGACTGGCCAAGTTGGCTCGGTTTGGTCAACAGCTCGGGCCAGTTCGAGCTCATATCGAGCCGAGTTCGCCTATGCAGTATTTTCACAAACACATGGACTGCACATTCAAATTCTCACTGCATGTAAAATATCAACAGTGGTTTTACAGGTATGTCATCAAACACCTTGTAGGCAACATCAAAATCAAGAAAAAGGATACTTGTTTCATATACATACCTTCCTTGCCACCAGTTGATACTTCATTGAGTCATTTCATCAAACACTTGGTGAGCAACATCAATATCAAAGTAACGGAGTCACCAAACTAGTTTGATCCGAGTTCAAATCGAGTTGGGTTCGATCAGAGTCGAGTCAAGCTTGGGCAAGCTCGAACTCGGTTTGAAATTTTTTCGAGCTCAAAAAATCAGCTCTACTCAGTTTGAACTCAACTTCAAACCAAGTCGAACCGAGCTTTTTGAGTCAAGTTGAGCTAGCTCGGTTTGTGTACAACCATAGGCGCATCATAAGACAGGAAACAGTAGTAAATGATTATTAAAAACTTCTTGTGAGCCACCAAAATTTTAGATGAATGTTATATCTAGGTGGTCTCCTCATCCACGTTTTTGTAACCTTATCAATAGGTTGGATGATACATATCCCGGTGGACCCCATAAAATTTTTTATGGTGGGGATTCAATCACAACATTTCAGCCATCGTGATGTATGTGCTATATCCACTCGGTCCATTATTTCACCGTATCATTTTAGGACATTAGCCCAAATACAAGGCAGATCCAAATCTCAAGTGAACCACACCACAGGAACAAGTAAAGATTGAATGCTTACCATTGAAAACTTCTTGAGCCCACAGATATTTTGTATCAAGCTGACATTTGTGTTTTCCCTTCATCTATGATGGAATGACCTTATGAATGTGTTAGATGGCATATAAATATCACGGTGGATGCTAGGTAGAACAGTTTCAATGGTGGGCATTTTTATCCCCACTATTTTCTTTGATGTGGTCCACTTGAACTTTGGATGTGCCTCATGTTTGGGATCTTGTCCTAAAAGGAGCAGGCCAAACTGATGGACACAGTGGATATAGCACATAAATCATGTTGGACCCATAGAGTTAGAATTGCAAGACCTTGCAAGAGGCAATCAATGGTACTTTGCCTGAATATCATCAAGTCCTACTGTCATAAATGCCATTGGTTTAATCTACACCATAAAAAAGTTTCAGATAGTCTCCCTCTAAGGCATACTTTAAAATTGCCATCGTGACCAAAAAAAAAAAAAAAAACATAAAATAAAATAAAATAAAATATATTTTTTTTAAAATCATTTCTACCAACAAAGCACGGATCAAAGACTTGTCAAACAAGGTATCTGTACCATAGATCTGGTTCAAGTCCTCACAAAGGAAGTGCAAATGCATGTGATGGGCCTATTTGACACTTCTCAGGCGCATCGACGAGCCTAAGGAGGATTCTGAATCCAATTTAACCTGGGCCAGGCCTGATACAAACCAGGGGTTTGACCTATGGGTCGGGGTGATTCGTGATTGATTGATCAGCATTACTTGCTAAAAATGAATGATGATGATAGAGATACGTTCTTTATTGTATTCATGGATGGATGCCCGTGTTACAGACTTGGATTCTATCTGTAATGAGGTCTTAAGGAGAGTCCGTGATGCTATTACTGGAAGTCAAATAATGGCAGTTGAGATACCCTCTGCGGTGAACATCATGAAATTGCCATGTGAGACGTAGGTGTATGTTAAGCTAAGCTAAGCTACCCTACAAGCAGCTGCAAAGTAACCATTCTTTCACAAGTATATTATAAGTTCTATGTTTATTATTTTATTTATTTGGTTAGGTTGTCTGATTTTAAGTTTTAATTTGAACAGTTTAATGTCTAAATTCTCACGATAAACTATTTTGGAGGTGATACCGTGACTCTACGGAGTGTATGGCATTTTTGCTCCTCAAATACCATACATGTGGCACATGTTTATGGTGATCTGAAATAGGCATCTTGAGGGCTCTGCCATTGATTGGCTACTAATAAAAAATAGTTTCGATTGGATTATCGTAACCATCTAAAAATAAACTTCTCTTGATTAATGCCGGCCAGGCCTCTCAAAATTATGTTGGGTGGGTCCCACTATCCCATGTGGTGGGACCCACACTCAAAAGGATCTTGAGAAAGAGAGGTTTCAGCGGCACGTAGAGGTGCTTGGTCACCACCATTTGCAGTGGGGTCCACAAACTGGTGGCCCCACTGTTGATACATTAAGCTGGTGTTAGTTTTCACGTCAACTGGGTTTTTACGCCCAGCACCAAGTTGGGTTGCAATCAACCTATTGTGCGTCAAAAAAATAAAAATTGAAGGAAATAAGTTGCCTTGGGAAGTTAAAAAGTAAAATAAATAAATAAAAATTGTTGAAAATACTAATGTAATTTTCAATAAATAAGTAATTGATATTAATTTTTAACCAAATTTACTTATCCTATATAGGTAACTAAACTCTTGATATTAGCAGAAAATGTTACTTATCTGGCTGCATCTAAACAGGCACTTAATGTTCTCTTGCGATCCACCAACTGAAGGGTTATGATTGCCCAAAACGTGTTAAGTTATAGACCATGGCAGATTTAAGCACTGGACCAATTAAATGGACGGTTGTGATTTAGTCTATGTATGCTATGTGGATAACAATGGCACTAGATCAGGTCCCATAGACAATGTCATGTATATACACAAATATATGAGGTGGAGTTATTGACCCATTCTTGATATGTACGGCCCCACCCTGTTTTAAAGGGAAATTAGGCCGTGAGGACAAAGATCAATCAGGCTGTTCTTCAACTCAGGTGGGCCCTGGTTAGAATCAAGGGCGAGCATCACTCCTCACCCTATTCCATGAGCTGTGGCCCACCAGAGTTTCCGATTGAGTGAATTTTCAGGCCTCTGGGTAACATGTGGGGACACATCTGATGGATCAATTGGATGGAATACATACACTACATGGCCCCACATCTGCCCCCTACCACTACGACGCAGGGGAGGACGTGAGGTCGAGCACCGTCTTCCTCAAGAGGATAACTGTTCTAAATCCACGGAACTTCTCTGGACTCCTTACAGAGACTTCTCGAATCCACGAGAAAAGAGAGCAGAAAATAGAAATAAATTCTAAATAAATACGAAATAGATTAATGAATGAATAAAAACGAGTTCACAACCCTTTAAATAAGGGTACTAAGCAATGGGAAAGAAATCAGAATCAAACTACAACTAGGACTCCTAGAATTCGCGACTTGCTATAAATAGTAAACTTACTATTTATAGACGGTCGTGATGTCTACTAGTGCGCAAGGTTTTCGGCCAAAAATAGTAAGTGTCCTATTTGGCTTCACCAACCCGTTCTCCTAATTATTCTAAGCTCTTTTCACGTTGGGCGCAACTCCTAAAGCCCCACGGATGAAGAGTTATAAGCAAACTAAAACTTACTATTTATAGTAAAAATGAAATTGAAACAGGGAAACGACCGTCAAATCAGGGGTTTCTCGCAATTCCGAGCGTCGCAACCTTGCATAGCAGGTTGGTTGGCTAAAGTAGCTCGTTCTACCCCAAAATCATATATTTTTCATCGGCTAACTCATCCCGGATTGCGAGATACGCCTGATTTAAGGTCTGATGGTCCAGATCACTTCTGTCGCCGACCGGGCCTTTTCTGATCCATCTTTGCCATGTAATTGTCCGCGACCCGCTCTACATCCCACTATAAGCCTATGGTAGTATTGGTACCACTGGAGCGATCCTTCCCATCAGAAAAAAAAAATAATCCAGCCGTACATCTGTCCTATTTCAACGAACAAGTGTCCCAAAGCAGAGGCTGGGACTGCTGAACCAATCTGAACTCAAATGAGAATCTCGAATTCTTTCAGCCCAAATTATTATTTTTTTAAAAAATGCAATTCCAACTTACCCTAATCATGGGACTTATATTATTCATTCTCATCTTATAGCACATACATTAATACATATGGACCAAAAAGGCTAAAATTTCATTCCAAGAAACTTGGGTTAGATCTTCCAATGTGCTCTACACCCCATCACACATGTTTATCATGAACATATGGCAAGAGTGCACATGGCCCAAATACCTGGCCACACTAAAAGCTTATGGACCAGCCAAGCCTTTTAATAACCCTCGTGAGTGAGGTAGTCCAATTAATATGATTTCGGTATATTTTGGACCAACAAAGATTTGCAAGTCCATATTGTCACAAACAGTGAATTGGAAATCTTGATTTAGAAAAAGCTTGTGGACCATTGTTGTAGTCTAGCCCAAAAGGAAAAAAGCCATAGATGCTCAATGATAGCTTTTCCTTGAATTTGGGTGGGGTTGGTCAGGTTTAGTTTAGTCTTTTAACCCAAAATCAGGTCCATTTAATAACCGTTTCCCAACCATGTTGGATCAAGTTGCTTTTGAGAAGACCTAGATTCATTAAGTAACTCAGATAAAACTTTTAGACCCAGAGCCACCTCTCGGGTCCAATGACCCTTGGGTCCATTCAATACATTTGCACCCCTATATACATCTATGTTATAAAGGTGAAAAATATGATGGGCTGGGCTGAGTTGAATTAAAATTTTGAATAGGGCTGGTTCAACGGGTCTAGCTAGGCAAATTATGGGTTTAAAGCAACCCAAGTCCAGCCCATTAGGCACTGATACCATGGTTGTCAGTGATGGGAAATGGGCTAAGTGAGAGTTAACGGAGGACCGGGCCTAATAATAGAAGGCCTATGCTTAAGCCCGATCTGAGCCATCGTGTATCTTAATGGCCCAAATCTAACTTCTGACTTATCTGGTCCTAAACATCATTTTTTATTTTCTTAATTTACCAATATGTTATAACTTGCTATTATAAATGTAATGAATGAAAATTCTTATTATAATGGTCCACAAATGGCCAGACTCATGCTCAACAAACAGGTCCACGCTTGGCCCACCTAAGTCTGTTCAAGCTTGGGTCAGTTCGTTGGGTGTGCCCATCATGCATGATATGTTACAAAAATGACTTGAAATCTAAATGGGCCGCATCGGGACATACTCTGGCAGTTCTCGTGGTCTCTTAGCCATGGGCTTAAACTTTTGGCTACGCTGAGTCGGCTGAGTCCTTGGGCCTAGTATTCCAACCTGAGCCTGGGCTGAAGTGGGCCAGGCTTGTAGCTCAAGGGCCCAGCCCGCACCAATGGCAGCCCCAGAAGAAGGAATGCTAAGGGTTTTCTCAATTTTATTAATCATGGTTGATCGATCTAAGACAGTCCATCTATTTTGACAGCTCTTTTAAGGGCATGGGCTCATCAGATAGGTTAGGTAGCAAGAATGACTCCTAAAGTGACGTCACCAAGTTCTGTAGTCCTCCCTATAACTTATGTGATGTATCCACACCATCCATCCATTTGGAGAGATCATTCAGTGCATGAGGGAAAGAATGAAGAGATCCAAAGCTCACCACAGAACAAACTGGGGGGACTCGCGCCCACCGTTGACACCTTTACTTGAGATCCAACCTGTTCATAAGTTAACACAGACATGAAAGAAGGGATTGATTGAAAACTTCTGTGGCCCTGGGAAGGTTACAACGATGGGTGTCACTCTCCTATCTGTTTCCTGTGGTGGGGTCTACTCCAGCTTTGGATCTGACTCGTTCTTTGTCTCATGCCCTAAAATTATCTCTCCAAATGGATGAACGGTGTGGATATAACAAATGCTTCATAGTGGGCCCACAGAACTTGGTAACGTCACTTCAGTAGCGAGTCTCGCTGCCCGTTACCTTTCAGTAGGGGAGGTCCGTCATCTCCGCTTATAAATCCCACTCATTTTGAGGTTGCAGGTTGTTTTGATTTTCATCATCTTGTTTTTTTTTTTTTTTTTTTTTTTTTTTTTTTCACACGCACACACACCCCACACACTCACGCTAGTGGAATTTCACCACCTATGGGTACTCGAACCCCAGACCGGGAGTTGAAACTCCTGAGAGGCTACCACCCGAGCAAGAGTAAGGACCCTCATCATCTTTTAATTCTCAGCAGATCTCTCTGATCATGACGATATCCTCAATGTTCCTCTCTTCTTTTCTCCCTCGTCCATCATCTCTTCCTCCTCCATTCATCATCTCCAAAACTCCCCCTTCTTCAACACCTCCATCGTCCTCTCTCTAAATCCCCCACGAGAAAGAGTCCCACCACAAGAGCTTTCACAGGCTGGCAAGAATACGAAGAAGCCGTGAAAGACAAGGACCTCGCCCAAACACTTCGCTTCTTGAAATCCGTGAAATCCCTTCCCCTCCAATCCTCTCTCGATGGCGGCAGCAGCGCCAAATAGGGACTGGAAAGTGCTCGACTCTTGCTTGAATGCAGACGACATGAAGCTCATCTGCAACGCATACAAGTTGCCCCACTACAGGGGCTTCCTCCCTAATATTGGGAAGTGCAAGAACATCGGTAATTCTGTGAATATGTTTGTTTCGGGATCTTGAATTTCTTTTGGAATTATTTTATTGTGGTGATTAAGATGGTAATTTGATGATTTTGTAGGGATTGTTTGTATGAATTCTGGTGATCTTTTGTTTATTTATGCAAATGCTGAGGTAGGTTTCTGGGATTACTTTCTTTTGCACATTTGAGGGCCCTGAATTCGACTAATTTGAACAAGAACTTGTTTATGTGATTCAAGAAATGTTGAAATGCAAATGACCTGAGTAGAAGCTCGACATTTTCATGAGTATCTGGATGATTATTTAGTTGGGTTTTGCAAAATTTTAAAGGGTTGTTCACCCCCTGGAATCAAAAGGGCCTAAGGGTCCCTTGGCAACCTTGAGAAAGAGATTCTGTTAGTCATGGTTGGGTGCTGGGAATGTAATTACTGTGGAATTCAGAAACTGCATTTGAGTAGTGGGAAAGACGGTGGGCTGTGCAGGTCTTTATTTTTATTATTTATTTTTTTTTCAAAAAAAAAAACACTAAAAAAGTGATTGTTGGGAGAGAATTCATTTCCCTGAAATTTGCAAACTAGCCTTTTGCCAAGGCCTCAAATATTGGAATTTGCTCCTAAAGGGCCCATCTGCACCAAAATTTATAGTTAGGCCTGTCCTGGTCTTGTCTGGCTAGCCAAAACTGTTCTAACCAGGCCGGTCTGCTGTTTGTTGGAACCTATCTAATATAGAAAAAACAATCCTGTTTGTTGTTTCTGGAAGCGTCTCTAGGTCTTATTTTCTCCTTGAAAACACTAGGAGCTCTGTGGGGACCTATCAGGCTATCAGAGTGGAATCCACTTTGTCCATCAGGATTCTCCCCTCATAATTACTTTACAAACAAAAAATTAACTCAATGAAAAACTCAGTTGGAACATACAATAAGAAAATATAAATTAAAATCATGGGTTAACCCCTTAAAATTGAGTGTTGTGGCCCACCTAAGTTTTCAATCATCGAAATATTTGGTATGTCCCTTCATCTTGGTGGGAGGAACCTAATTACAGGTTGGGTTCATTGTGGACTATCTTATTCCCAAGCTGCAAATCTGACTGGCATTTGATCTGAGGGACCAAATCATGATTTGAATGTGATTGATGGGAGGGAGGGACGGAGGGAGTATTGTCCGGGTTTGCTAGGAACTTAAATCGTTGTTTTTCTTCCTAGTGTACTTTTCTAGTTTGTCAAACGATCACCAAAGAATATGTTTCTATGAAATAAAATTCTTGAGAAAGTGTTTTGTTTCTCATGGTTCGGTATTGCGAAGTAATTTTTTGGAATCTAGAAATTGTGTTTATTTGTTTTGGGGAAAAATTGCTTTGAATTCTACTAGTTAGTATTTATAATAAAAAATGTGACTATTGGGAAGGAATCCATTTCCTTGGCATTTCTAGGCCAACATCTGACAAGGAACAAAACACAAAAGATAGAATTGGTTTCTGACTGGAAACTGTTTCAAAGTTTTCCCATGGTCCCAAAGTAGAAATTTATCCCTACTTATGGATTCCATTTATAGATACTTGCCTAGGTAGCCAAGCAACCCTTGAGATGGGTTTTTAGTTGGGTTCCAAGGTTCACGTTCTCAGGAGCTTGAAATTCGAACAAAAAATTGAATGCTTTTGTGAGTATCACAAACTTGAAATACAAACAAAGTGACTGGAAACTTGTTGATCGTATGATTATCTACACGATTTATGAATTACAATTTTTTATGAGAGTGTTTTGACAAAGCAACAATCCCCTCTTCTTTTTAAAGCGATTGGACAATCCTGTTCGCCCATGTGTTGTCTAATGTAATGGGCCATCAGTTTTGGCCAATGACCAATATAAGCTGGTGTACATTGGAACCAAAAACCTAGACCAAAAGTAGATGAAAGAATGCTTAGAAAACATAGGGAGCCAATGCCACTTCCCTGTTTTTATTCTATTTGAGACCTCTTCCTTTATGTGAGAGTGTTTTAACGGAGCGACAATCCCCATCATGTACAATTAGTTTGAATACTTTTGATTATGCACTAAAATATTCTCAATGTTCAATTTAAATCTTTGAAAAAGAAAAAACTAAGAGCTCACCAAGGAAAAATACCATGTAAATTTACTAACATCATTCATTATATCCAACAGTAAAACAGAGTTCGTCACTAGATATAGAAAGTACAAATTCCAAAGGTTTATTGGGTACAAATATAACATAAAAAGGAACTAGAGTCCACAGATTTAATGGAGACAGGAAATTAAAAGCAAGGAAGCACATGATGAACCGCACACATTGTTGGATGACAAGACTTTGATGATAAATGCAAGAAATTTGGGGTTGCCTCTAGATGATAGAAATTGCCTTTCTTTGAGTCATGCAGCAGTAATCTCCCCTACCGATGTTCCTTCACAAAGAAAACAGTTGGTTGAAACTCAAAGTAAAGAAAATACCAATTAACTAGATAGGGTGACCTGGATGCCAAATGCATCTGTGTGCATGTGATGGTTTCTATTCACTTAGCCACCTCGATCGTTTCTCAAATTTGAACACTCCAGAGATAGTGATCAACTAGAAGAAACTGCCAAAAAGCAGGGCATGTGAGCCATTGCTATGCTTTTATAAATCATTTATTTTTTATTTTTCTTTTTGTTACGGTCGGGAATGCAGTGGAACCATCAGATGGATAACTCCATTGCTATGGTACTTTCTGTACCATACATAAAGTGGGGAGGTCCTTGTGGGCATACTATTACCAAAGGAAAGTAGAGCCATTAGCCAAAGGAAAGTAGAGCCATTAGAACCATCAGATGGATAACTCCATTTGATCATACTATTTATTTTTCTTTTTGTTACGGTCGGGAATGCAGTGGAACCATCAGATGGATAACTCCATTGCTATGGTACTTTCTGTACCATACATAAAGTGGGGAGGTCCTTGTGGGCATACCACTACCAAAGGAAAGTAGAGCCATTAGAACCGGAATGTGGTAGCGCCTTCCCTCTACTGTATTTTCATTGGTCATGATCATGTGTCAACCGAGACCATCAATTGAGATTGTCCATCTAGTAGGACCCATCTCAGATCATGTTCCAAAAGAAATGTTTATTTTGTTCATTTCTGCAATCAATCAAGGTTTGAGAATGTTATGAAAATGTAGCCAATTGAGATTACAATCATATTTATGTTTTTCTAGCCTAAGAAAAGAAAATGAAGTTTCGCCTCCCTCTTCAGGGCAGTTATTCTTTGATCCTGTATTTTTTCATCTGCATCCTTAACACACATCAAACTAAAGTACATGAATGTTTATGACATAGTTCAATCATGTTCATGCATGATGCAATAACAATTTACTTGCCACGTTGCAATTACTTTCCATTGAATCTGGGTCCAAGGAATTCTTATATCATGCATGATTGTCACATGCACCTCTATGAGACATGTGGAAACATGACGAGATCCAGACAGCTTTTCCAGCAGCCTCAATGTGGATGTTCATAGTCAAACGGATTGATCAAAGAGATTAATTTCAGAGTGGGATGTTAAAAGAAAAGTAGATGGAAGGTTTGAATGCAGTTGGAATCACCCTGCCATTGACCCTACTAGTATAAATTGACAAACTGAGGCTATCATGTACTATTCTTTCCAAGGATCATATACAATCTAGATCATCAGATAACGTGCTTGGTGGTCACGCATGAGATAGGCGATCCGAATCACATTATTATCAATGGTATGATCAAATGGGAGGGTCTCATCAGTGTTAGTTCTTACATTTAACAAATGTTGGTGAACCTTCAATTGTATGCGTTGCATGGTAGTATAGCACCCGCCTCACATGGGTGCAGTGTTTGAAATATCGGTATCGCACAATGTATCGCACCCTTGAGATACAGATACGTATCGGTTATCGCATGGGATATATCGTTTGTATCGCATAGTTTATCGCACTTTTTGGGAAACATGGGAAAACATTGGGAAAATGGTTGAATTTTTTAATGAGACTTTGGGGATTGTTAAAAAACCCCTTAATACACACTTTTAAATCATAACATCTCAAAAAAATATACACATAATAAGTTTCCTTTGTATATGGTCCTAAGCTATGCGATGTTTAATTGAACTAATGCAACTATATTTAAATTGGATACATGATATTTATAAATATATCATAGTCATGTATTAAAACACAACCAATTCATTGAAAAGACAAAGAATAACTGAAGAAGTAAAATTTGAGAAATATACTTATGATTGATGGGGACACGAAGTGACATCACCAAGTTCTGAAGGGCCCACCATGATGTATGTGTTGTATCCACACCGTCCATCCATTTGAAGATATCATTTTAGGCCATGAGAAAAAGAATGAGTCAGATCCAAAGCTCGAGTGGACCCCACCACAGAAAACAGTGGAGAGAGTGACACTCACCATTAAAAATTTCTAAGGGCCACAAAAGTCTTTGATCAAGCTGAAAGTTGTTTTTTCTCTTTTTCCATGTCTGTCTTAACTTATAAACAGGTTGGATCTTAGATAAACATAATAGTGGACCCATTATTAGGGTTTCAACGGTGGGCGTCCATCTCTCCACTATTTTCTATGGTGGGGTCCACTCCAAATTTGGATCTGACTCATTCTTTATCTCATACCGTAAAATGATCTGGCCAAAGGGATGGACGGTGTAGATACAACACATACATCATGGTGGGCCCCACAGAACTTGGTGACGTCACTTTAGTAGCCGGTCTGGCTACGCGTCCTGAGAATCCAAGGAGCGTCCTGAGAATCAAAGGACATGGATTTCCTGCGCAAGCCATTTGCAGGAAGTTCCGATGCTGAAAACTTAAGTGGGGCCCAACGTGATGTTTGTGAGTAATCCACTCCATCCATCCATTTTTTGAGATCATTTTAGAACAAAGCAAATAATGAATAGGATCTAATTTTCAAATGGGCTGAAAACGTAAGGATTGAACATCTACAGTCGAAATCTCCGTGGGGCCATAAAAGTTTTGAATCAGGTTAATATTTGTGATTTCAGTTCATCTCAGCTCCGTGGGCCCCACCATAATGTATTTGTTTCATCCATTCCGTTCATCCATTTTTATGGATCATTTTAGGATTTAATGAAAATAATTATAGGGATATAAATCTCAGGTGGACCACACCACCGGAAAACAATAATGATTGGATATCCACCATTTAAATGCTCCTAAAGCCCACTGCACTATTTATTTGACATCCAATCTGTTGATTGGATCATAAAGACCCAGATGAAGGGAAAAAATAAATATCAGCTTAATCCAAAGCTTTTATGGCTCCCAAAACATTTTTAATGGTCAACGTTCATTCAACACTGTTTCTGTAATGTGGTCCAGATTATATTTCGATATACCTCATTTTTTCTCTCATAACATAAAATGATCTGTAAAAATAGGTGGACAGAAAAGATGAAACACATACATCATGGTGGGGCCCACAGAGCACTAACCACCAGCCATTGGCGGGTGCCCGTGGGAGTAGCCAATCCGTTTTGCATACGGATTTCCTACGAAAGCCTTTCGCAAGAAGTTCCTGCGCTGGGAACCCAGGTGGGGTCCACTGTGATGTTTGTGAGAAATCCTCTCCATCCATCCATTTTGTGAGTGCATTTTAGGATATAAGCCAAAAAATGAACCATATCCAATACTCAAGTGGGCTGAAAACGGGATAATTGAACATCCACAGTTGAAATATTCGTGGGCCAACAGAAGTTTTGAATCATGCTAATATTTGTGTTTTCAGTTCATCCCAGTAAGAATGACGTTATTAACGGTTTGGATGGCATGAAAACATGACTGTGGGCCCTAAAAAGGTTTCAACGGTGGAAATCATTATTCCAACTATTTCCTATGGTATGGTCCACTCGATCTTTGGGTATGAATAAATTTTGGGCTCAGCCGTTAAAATAAGATACAAAAACCGATGGACGGCGTGGATGGACCGCATACTTTAAAGGTGGGCCCAAGTAAGTTTACTGAGATCAAAATACCCCTCCTTTTACAGCTGCTTACCCTTATAGTCAAGGGGTATTTTGGTCAAAATAGTAGCTTCCGAACCCTACTAAGCATTCCAGCCAGCGAAAACTCGTTCGTTCCTCATCCGCACCCCTCTTTCACTTTCCCTCTCTGTTTTTACCCCCATCCACGCAGTTCGATCCGTCTTTCACGCACGCAACCCCTCAAATGTCGTCAATCTGGCTTGATTCCTCGCCGGAATCTCCGAGAAAGAGAAGAAAATGTCAAGAAAATCGGCCGATTCCTCGTCGGAATCGTGCTTACATGTCGAATGGCCCACCTCCGATCACCGCTATAGCCAGGTACTCTCCGATTTCTTTTTTTTCTTTTTTTCTTTTTTCTAATTCAAATTTTTGGATTTTTTGGTGCGATATCGACGATATATCGGCCGATATTTAGGTTTTTTGGTGCGATATCGACTATATATCGGCTGATATCTGGATTTTAAATTTTTTGGTATCTTCCGGGGAGTTATCGCGAGTGTATAGTCTCGCAGTGGTGCGATAACGATAATATCGGCCGATAGTATCGATATTTCGAACACTGCATGGGTGGGGCCTGACTCGCACGAGCCACCTACCTCACACGGACCGCTCACCGCCAGTGTTCCCCTGCATCTCACAAGCCACCTCATTTGAGCCCGGTATAAAAATGTTCATGCATTAATCACCCCCAATATATCACTTTAATGTAAGACAAGTAGTCACTTGCTCTGAAAGCTCAAACTGATAGAGCGTAGTGAATTAATCATTGTATCTCATAGCACAGGCTCCACATACTATGAGTTACGTCATTAGTCAAAACCCTCATGGGCCCCACATCATATAGGTTTCACCTCACACGAGCTACCCGCCTCACACGGGTGGGACTTGACTCACACAAGCTACTTGCCTCATACACAGTGGCCCACCCCAAGTGCCCTTGCATCTAATAGGCCACCCCACTTACTATTTTACTTTTAACCATTCATTTAATACCCATTAATTGGTGATTATTGTGATTTTAGAGATATATTCCATTCACAATGGGACCCTACAATTTGGATAGTGTGGATGTGCAGTAGTGCCACATGAAGAGGATGAGTCAGTACATAGCCATAGCTCAATTAAAAAATCCGTAGCCAGAACCTTAAAGAAATTGATAATAAAAAAGAGAATTGAAAAGATTTAATGTGTGTTTGAGAAAATACCTGGTTAAAGAGAGAGAAAAAAAAAGAAAGCATTGAATGGCGTAATAGGTGGGGTGGGGGCATTGGTCACCATAGAGAAACAAAGAAGCAGATAATAATGCCATGTGTTTCAAGAAAGGTCTTGAACTTCATGTATAAACTGCCACCATTAGTTTGAATACTTTTGATTATGCAAAACATATTCTCAATGTTCAATTTAAATCTTTAAACAAACACTAATTGCATACCAAGGAAAAATACCATGTAAATCTACAAAATGCTTTTCCATTTAAAAAAAAAAAAAAAAAAACACTAAAAAATCTATGAAATGTATCTAATAGGGAAACAGAGCTTGTCACAAGATATAGTAAGTACAAATTCCAAAGGTTTATAGGCTAAACTAAAGTTCACATATTTAAAGGAGAAAGGAAGTTAAGAGTGAGAAAGCATGCGATGAACCATACATACTGTTGGATGACAAGACATAGATGATAGATATTGCCTTTCTTCAAGTCATGCCTCAGTAATCTTCCCTACTGATGTTCCTTCACAAAGAAAATAGTTGGATGAAACTCAAAAGTGAAGCAAAAAACCAATTAGCTAGATAGGGGGACTTGGATGCCAAATGCATCAATGTACATGTGTTGGTTTCTATACACTTAGCCATCCCTTTACTGCACATGGGTTATGGTCATGTGTCAATTGAGACAGTCCATCTGGTAGGACCCTTCATTTTTATTTATTTTTCTGGTTATGTAAACCTAGCCTAAATTTCTTCGGGCTATTGGTTTGGAATCTGCCAACCAGATGGCTAGGATCATTCAATTTATATATTTTTAATCATGTTTCATCAACAACAGCGGTAATTAAATGAAATACTGAATTGGCACGTCACCCTTGTCATATGTACTGTGGAAAGGTCTATGTAATCCTATACTGGTTCCCCCAGCTTTGCCATCATTTCTTCTTTCTATTGGTATTATTATATGACCAAAAGCACAAATGATGGGGTATTTATCGAATCAGTATTGGGTCCATACACAACATACATGCTTTCAAGTGAGAAAATAGTTATATATTTAAATGAAATATACTTTTTGGATCATCATCAGTTACGAGCAAGAATCTTTTATTAAAATGGCAATGGTAATTTTTTTAAGGCATTGAATGTTTACTACAAGGTCTGCCAAATGGTCGTCGTCTAATATACATGCCATGCATGTGTGGCTTTGGATAATGAAATATAAATATGTGTGCAAATAAAAGACTATTCCATGAAAAATAGTTTTTTGTTTCTCAATTAAATAAACTCAGAATAATATAATAACTCATTACAAAAATCAAGTACTGGTGCTTTGTTGGGGATATCCTTGACCAACAGCTATTTTAAAATGGTACAAGTGGGACCCATGGTTCATGTCAAGACCGTTCATTTGTTGGGCCCCACTGTAAATGGACCATGCTTGAAAAGTTTCCTGAATTGGAAGATCCCTGGCACCAAACTTGAACCTTTACACAAGTGAATGTGGAAAGTTTTTGCGTTTCCTCCAGTCCATTTATGGTAATGGCCCAATCAACAATTGAAGGGTTGGGATTGTCCCATGGAAGACATGTTTTCGGCACAATCTCATTACAATGTGGCCAAGCAAACTGAGGGGTTTGCCTATTGAACGGCTTAGATCTTGAACAGAGGTAGACAGATGGGCTGGAGCCTTTGATAAACATCATGGGAAAGGTTGGGCCTGCTTGTTTAGGCCCATAGTAAGCTTGCTCAGGCCTAGCCCAGCGGAACACGAGTCAGAGCCTAACCAGCGTGAAACTGTGTGGAGCTAGGGCTGAAAGTTGAACGACCGTGACCAAACCGACATTGGGTTGGGCTCGGGCAGAATGTATCGGTCCAGTCTTGGGCTTCGGCTTGGGCTATACACACACCAACCCGATAAAACTTGAGTCGGGCTCTAGTTGAGGTCTCGGGTTTCCCGACCCAACCCGAACCCGATCGATATATAAGTTACTTATAAATTATAATTGATTGTGGATCGTCCATGTTAAAGGTAAAAGAAACTCTAGTGCCGTTGGGTCTCATTGGTCCACATTATTTTCGATGACTCGAGCTAACAAGATACGCTGGATTTCTCTCTCGCAAATAGATTGTGTTTTACACAACATGACCTTTAGAGTAGTTGCCCTATATTTTAGAGTGTTTGTTTAGAAAAAATGAAGTTCTTTATGATAAATAATTGCATATATAATTAATAAAATTATAGATACAAAAAATAAGACAGTGAAAATTTGAAATATAATGCACTAATGTAATAATGTAAATATTAGCATGTATCCACCCGACTGAGCGGGCTTGAATTGGGCTTGGATTGAGAATTCCCAACCCTAAGTTTGGCAGGGTTGGGTTAGGCTCCATACACAACTATTTTCTCACTTGAAAGCATGTATATGGTATTTGAGCCAAGAATGCCGTGGGAAAAGCATGTACATACATACCTGCTTCTGCTTCTTCTTGTTCTTGTTTTTCTTGTTCTTCTTCTTTTGTAGCACCTTTAAGAAGCAAGCCTAAAAAAAAGTAGAAAAAAGGCAGAAAAAGATGAAAGTGAGGTTAGAAAAGCATTCAAAGGTATTTATAGGTGGTTTGGGCACTTGAAATTTGAAGAATCTACATCTATAGTAATCGGATTCTTGAGAATTTCAGTGTCTCAAGTTGTGTATGACACCTTGAAATTTAAATCATGTCTAAGAATATGAAAAGTAGTTTTTTAGAAAGAATTCTAAATGGCTTAAAATTAGAAATTGAACTTAATTTGGCCAAATTCCAAGTTGTCAAAAGTGAAAATCAGCTCTAGAATTAAATTTTAATTTCAAAGGACAATAATTTGAAAAAAAATTTTTAAAAAATAGAACTCTTTAAATGTCATCAATGATAATAAAGCACTTAACTTATTTAATTATTTGTCTATTGGATTGGCGGACATTTAATGGATGATTAAAACTAAAAAATATTTAATAATGTTTTTATTTCAACAAAAAAAGTGTCCCCAATTAGAGTTTAGGATTCTTGGACCAATCTGTTGGGATGCCTTGCACAAAACCTTAGGATCTAGCCCTCCAAAACAAACCAGAATTATGGATAATAAAGCAATGAAAATAATCAATGCATCAATCACACACCACACAAGAGATTTTTACGTGGAAAACCCTCAAAGAGGTAAAAACCACGGGACCTCGTCCAGATCAACAATCCACTATGAAGTAGAACGTTTACAACCTTCTTCACTCACGCAGGAGTGGATGAACAATAAGAGAAATAGAGAAAATGAAGAGATCTAACCGATTATGAGGACATAGAAGCGCTGAGATAGAAATTGCAAAGTAGAAAAACCTCCCCAAAGCGCGAACCTCCCTTCTATAAGCTTCCTCTCTCTCTTTCTCCCTCTCTCTCACCTTTGATAGCCCTCTTGTATTTTTCTCATCAACACAACATATGTAGAAAAATCCTAGGGACCCCTTTTTATAGTTTTAGGAAACTCCTTTCCGCATCCTAGTTGCGAAAGGACTTGCGCATCCTAGTTGCGAAAGGACTTTGCGCATCCCAGTTGCGAAAGGACAATGGGTCAAAAAAAATCCATCAAATCTCCCCCTTTTTGACCCAGGAGGGATTCACCTTCTTTAAGCCAGCCAGGTTTCTACAAACCTCAAACTTGCCTTTAAGCAAGGCCTTGGTCATCATATCTGACCCATTATCGTCCGTGTGGACCTTCTCAAGCTGTAACACCTTCTGTTCCAAAGTATCCCGATCCAAAGTGATACCGAATCTCTATGTGCTTTGACTTGGAATGTTGACTTGGATTCTTGCTCAAGTGTATAGCACTCTGACTATCGTAATAGACCACGTGCTCCTCTACTTCAGGCTAAGTTCCTGTAGGAACCTCTTCATCCAAAGCATCTCTTTACATGCCTCTGTGACTACAATGTACTCGGCTTCTGTAGTCGACAGTGCTACGACCTTCTGTAACTTGCTCTGCCAAGAAACCGCTCCCCTGCAAATGTGAACATGAACCCCGATGTAGACTTCCTGGAGTCTATGTCACCTGCCATATCTGCATCTGTGTAGCCCTCTAACACAGGTTTACCATCACCATAGCATAGGCTCAACCTGGATGAGCCTCTTAGATACCGTAGTATCCATTTCACCGCTGCCCAATGCTCTTTGCCAGGATTGGCAAGATATCGGCTGACAACACCAACCGCATATGCTATGTCTGGGCGTATACACACCATAGCATACATCAAACTTCCTACCGCTGACGCGTAGGGTATCTTCTGCATCTCTTCCACTTCTGTCTTCGTCTTGGGACACTGCCTGTCGCTCAATCTGAAGTGACCATCTAGCAGAGTACTGACCGGCTTCGCTGCATTCATATTGAACCGCTCTAGGACTTTCTCAATATACCGCTCTTGTGACGACTAGAGCTTCCTGCTGCTTCTGTCACGGGTTATCTCCATTCCTAGGATCTGTCTAGCCGAGCCCAAGTCTTTCATCGCAAAAGACTTGCCCAACTCCTGTTTCAGCCTGTCGATCTTCTTGATGTCTTTTCCCATGATGAGCATGTCATCAACGTATAATAACAGAACTAAGAAATCACCATCTGAGAACTTGTGCGTGAACACACAGTGGTCCGACTCCGTTCTGTCATACCCATGTTTCAACATAAACGAGTCGAACTTCTTGTACCATTGCCGTGGAGCTTGTTTCAGCCCATACAAGCTCTTCCTCAGCCTACACACCATATGCTCCTTGCCTTTGACTTCGAACCCCTCTGGTTGGTGCATGTAGATCTCTTCTTCCAGGTCACCATGGAGAAAGACAGTTTTAACATCTAACTGCTCTATCTCCAGATCCATGCTAGCCGCCAACCCAAGCAACACCCGTATGGATGTCATCTTCACCACTGGTGAGAATATCTCTTCGAAGTCTATACCTTTCCTCTGACCAAACCCTTTCACCACAAGTCTGGCCTTGAACCTCGTCTGTGAATTCTTCTGCTCAATCTTCTTTCTGAACACCCACTTGTTGCTCAAAGCTTTCTTGCCCTTAGGCAATTTCACCATATCATAGGTGTGGTTCTTATGCAAGGATTCTATCTCCTCTTGCATAGCTTTCAACCACTCCCCCTTATGCTCGTCGGCTAGGGCCTCAGAATAATCTTCTGGCTCTCCCCATCGATGTTAGCATAATGTACTCATGTGGAGAGTACCTCTTGGACGGCTGTCTGTCCCTAGATGACCTCCTCACCTGTGGCTCAACAAGTGGATCAAGTGGGGGCTGCTCCCCTGGTCCATCTTCTGAAGGAACTCTCTCGTCCTCTGCACCTTGCTGTACTCCCCCGTCATCAGGCACCACGGGAGGAGTAATCGGATCCATGTCCTTTAGCTCACTTGAACTAGGCTGGTTCTTCTCTGGCTTACCAATGTCTTCGATACATTGATCTTCAAAGAAAACCACATCTCTGCTCCTGACGAGCTTCTTCTCGATCGGATCCCATAACCTTTAACCGAATTTTTCATCACCGTACCCTAAGAATACACACTGTCTGATCTTCATATCGAGCTTGGACCTCTCGTCCTTTGGTACGTGAACAGATGCCCTACATCCAAACACCCTGAGATGACTGTACGATGGATCCTGTCCAGTCCACACCTTCTCAGGTACTTCTCCATTCAATGAGGCTGATGGAGACATGTTTATCAAATACACCGCTGTGCGTATTGCTTCTCCCCAGAACGTCTTGGGCAACTTCGCATGGGATAACATGCATCTGATTCTCTCAACAATAGTGCGATTCATTCGCTCAGCTACACCATTATGCTGGGGGGTCTTGGGAACCGTCTGTTCATGCCGTATACCCAAGGACTTGCAGTACTCGTGAAAGTCGCCAGTGTATTCACCACCATTGTCAGTGCGGATGCACTTCAATGGTCTACCTGTCTCTCTCTCGACCATAGCATGAAACAATTTAAACACACCAAAGACCTCGTCCTTGGATTTCAAAGCATAAACTCAAACCCTCCTAGATGCATCATCTATAAAAGTGACAAAATACAATGCCCCACCCAAGGTTTTTGTCCTCATAGGACCACAAACATCAGAATAAACCAAATCTAATGCATGCACTTTATTAACATGAGAAGCAGGTTTAATAAATAAAACTCTATGTTGTTTCCCTGATAAACAAACAAGACAGGTTTTAAGAGGCATACCTGTCACGTCTGGGAGGAGCTGCTTCCTCGCTAGTAGCTGAAGCCCTTTTTCACTCATGTGGCCTAGACGCCTGTGGCACATGTCAATAGCTGAATCTTCCGCTGCGTTCAATCCACCCTTGCACATACTGACACTTGCCTTGTAAAGGGTGCAACACTTCTTTCCTTTGGCCACGATCAACGAACCCTTGATGAGCTTCCATCGCCCACCAGCAAACCGGCTTTCATAGCCATCATCATCCAGCCTTCCCATCGACATCAAGTTGAGGCGAAGATCTGGGATATGCCTCACATCCCTGAGAACCAATGTGCAGCCCACATCAGTTTTCACACAAATATCACCGACTCCCACGATCTTTGATATGCCAGAATTTTCCATCTTCACAGTCCCATAGTCACCTGACTTGTAGCTTGTGAAGGAGTCCCTATGTGAAGTCGCATGAAAAGAAGCTCCCGAGTTTATCACCCAGTCGGTGCCCTGACTCGTAGCCATGAGACATATACATTGTGATCTGTAGAAAGAATAACTACCATGTCGCCATCTGAAGCGACCACAAGTGGAATCGATTCTTCTTCCTTCCCTTTTCCTTTCTTGTCGTTTTTATTACCACAACATTCATGCTTGTAGTGGCCCTTCTTGCCACAATTCCAGTATTCAACCTCTTTTCTGTTACTCGACTTGCCTCTTGATTTATCTCGGGCCTTCCCGCCCTTCCTGTTCTTTTCTCTCCCCGTTCTGCGTCACAAGAGCCTCTTCTTGAGTAGACCCATGAGACTTCCTCCTTGTCTCCTCATTGAAGAGACAATGGTTACTGTTCCATGGATATCTTTCCGTCTGGCGCGGAGTTACTTAGAGACACCACCAATGTCTCCCAACCGTCAAGCAATGATGAACTAAGCAATAGTAAAGCCCTGCAATTCATCATCCAGGACCATCTTCATAGAGGTGAGTTGGTTCACTATATTGCTGACCTCATTCATGTGCTCGGCCACGAACCACCATCCTTGAACTTGAGATTCACAAGTCGCCTTATCGAAAATATCTTATTATCGGATGTCTTCCTCTCATACTGACCCTTGTAATTTCAAATGATAGGCTTCTTGGTGAAGTTTCGTAGACACATGGTGAAACACGGAATCATCAACCATTGTCTAATAAACCCCACCGCCTTTCGATCCATCTTCTTCCAATCATCATCAGTCATATCCTTGGATTTTGCTGATATGCCTGAGATTGGAGAATATAGGTCCTTGCAATAAAGCAAGTCCTCCATCTTAGCCTTCCATATGGTCCAGTTAGAACCATTGAGGCTGATCATCCTTGAGCCACCTTCCATAATTCAAAACCGATCCTACCCGTTCAATGAACTTAGCTCTGATACCACTTTGTTGGGATGCCTTGCACAAAACCTTAGGATCTAGCCCTCCAGAACAAACCAGAATTATGGATAATAAAGCAATGAAAATAATCAATGCATCAATCACACACCACACAAGAGATTTTTACGTGGAAAACCCTCAAAGAGGTAAAAACCACGGGACCTCGTCCAGATCAACAATCCACTATGAAGTAGAACATTTACAACATTCTTCACTCACGCAGGAGTGGATGAACAATAAGAGAAATAGAGAAAACGAAGAGATCTAACCGATTATGAGGACATAGAAGCGGTGAGATAGAAATTGCAAAGTAGAAAAACCTCCCCGAAGCGAAACCTCCCTTCTATAAGCTTCCTCTCTCTTTTCTCTCTCTCTCTCACCTTTGATAGCCCTCTTGTATTTTTCTCATCAACACAACATATGTAGAAAAATCCTAGGGACCCCTTTTATAGTTTTAGGAAACTCCTTTCCGCATCCTAGTTCTTGAAAGGACTTGCAAGCATCCTAGTTGCGAAAGGACTTTGCACATCCCGATCCCAAAAAGGACAACAAAAAAATCCATCACAATCTAACTTTTGGGCTATGACATAGAGACAGTAATTCCATTGGTTTAATTTGAATTGATGCCATGTGTACCATTTCTAAATGCCCGTGTATCAAGTGTCCCATGTGGCTAGAGTATTAAATAACTTGACCAGTAGCATATCAGTCATATGTCAGGTATGTCAAAAGTGATAATCTGACCATGGAGTTTTGCTAATTTACACGTGCGAGCATGTATCACACGTGTGATATTGTGTTTTGAAATAAATGGCCTCACACAAAAGTCAGGCCAGCTTTCCCAACTCGGATGAGCTAAAATATATAAATACGAATGAATGGTTAGAAAAAAATTAAAAAAAAAAAACCCGTCAATTTATTGTCTGATTTAGAGAAAATCTAAATAACTCCGTTTAATTTCCAGCTCATTTTAGGGTAAGAGCCTTATAACGGAACCCTATTCAAAGCTCAAGCGAACCACACCACAGGAAACAATGGGAATTGAATGCCTATCTTGAAAATTTGGTGGGGCTACAGAAGTTTTAGATAAAGCTGATATTTGTGCGTTCCCTTTATCTCTGTCTTGGTGACCTCATTGACAGGTTGGATGAGAAATAAACATCACTGTGGGCCCTGGGAAGGTTTCAACAGTAGATAAACATCACTATCCCATTGTTTCCTGTGGTGTGGTCCACTTGAACTTTGGATATTCTGCTGGTGCTCTAAAGTGACGTGGAAAAAACAGATGAACGGTGTGGATAAAACACATATACCCACAGTTGGCGCCACAGAGTTAACTCGGTAGGCTATACTGATGAGGACGCAATCCGCTTCCGGAGATTGAATGGGTAATTCGCGGCACACTTGCCAGCACGGCACACGTACGAGAGTAATAAAAAAAAGGTATGGCGTGGCAGAGTGCAGTGCTCGCGAATCGCCTCTTCGATGCCTCTAACGCAGGCTTCACAAATGGTTTTGGATATACAAAATTAATAAAGTTTGGGTTACCCTTTAATTACCTGAATCTTCTTCTTCTTTCCTCCATTTCTTCCACTCCCAATTATCATCTGTAACATCGAATGGGAATGACTTGAGCTTCGGACACCCGTAAACCTTGAGGAGTCTTAAAGACGGCATTGCCCTTCGCATCCTCTGCCACTCCTCATCCATCTCTTCTAACCATCTTAGCACCAAGACCTCCACTTTCCATACCTCACTCTCGCTGTCCCAAAATCTGGGACCCATCTCCCTCATCCTTCCTCTCCAAATCAAAAGAAACTGAAGATTGGGAAGGGAAGTAGGACTGAGCCACGCAGGTGTCCTTTCTCCTGGCCACTCCCAAATATACAACTCTCTCAAGGATTTAAGCGGAGGAGAAAGCTCAACTTCAATCTTCTTTGCAACTCCATCTCTTTCAACAGAAATTCCCTCAAAATCTAAGTATAGAATTTGCAGATGCTGGAGCATTGATAACACATTCCATTCTCCTTCTTCTATTTCTTCCGCTGACTTTATCTCCACCCTAAGTTCTCTAAGTTTTGTAAAGCTCTTCAACTCCGAAATACCGGATCCATTTTTATTCACAGGACTAAACCATCCTAACCGTTCGAGATTTGAAAGCTTTCCAAGCCCTTCCGGCATGCATTCTAATGACCGATACTCAGTTTGGATAGCTGTTAGCTTCTCTAATGTTGTGATTGACACAGGAAGCCTTTTCAAATTCGAGCAGCGAAATAAACGTAGAATCCGAAGATTATGAAGATTTCCGATTGAATCGGGTAGTGATATTAAGGCAGAATTCATCTCTATATTAAGATAAACGAGGTGATGTAATGACCCTATCCCACTCAACCAATCGCTGCACACCACATCTCGATCGAGATTCCTGTCTGAGAATGAAAGAGATAACACCCTTAACCACCTTACTTCGCATAGTTTTGCTTTTAGACTCGAAATCATCTCTATGCTCTGAATGTTCATCCCAACCAGCGTCCGCAGCTTGGTGGGACTGTTTCTGATGCTCTCTACAGCTGCATTCCCCACAATTCCCAAACGACGTGACTGCTCACTGAATGCGGGACTACCTCCACAGTCCAACCTCACAAAAAAGCTCTCTTCTCTTGCAATTCTTATAACCATCTCTCGAACCATATCATGCATTTTGCAACTAACATAGCTTCTCTCCAACTCATCTTTATCAACTCCAAGTATCAAAAATCGATTACATAATTCTGAAAAACATTCTTTTCCTATCTCAATTGCCGTTTTCCCATTTTTTCCCCAAACAAAACCCTCACCAATCCACCAGTAAACCATTTCATGAACATTAATTTCAAGATCTTCAGGAAACATGGCAAAGCACAAGAAACAAGGTTTTAAGTGTGTTGGGAGCTCTTCGTAGCTTAACTGTAGTCTCGAAATGATCAGTTCATCTTTCTTATCGATTCCCAACTCCTCTTTCAAGCGCTCTGATATTCCCTTCCATTCATGGATAAAATCACTCTTCCCCAGCATCATTCCACCCACAACCTTGATTGTTAATGGCAGTCCCCCGCACCTCGCAACAATCTCCTTTCCCAAACCCTCCAAGTCTGGATTTGTGCACTTACCTCCAGTTCTTGCAAAAGCTACTTTACTGAACAAGGACCAACTATCTTCTTTTGAAAGAGTTTCGGGATAGTGTATGTGTCTGCCGGCAGCTCCCATTGATTTAACAACCTCTTCATTCCTAGTTGTGACAATAACACAGCTACCCTCCACTGGGGGCAAACCAGACTTCAAGCTATCCCACCACATCCCTTCATTTGTTTGCCAAACATCGTCCAAAACTACCAAGTATTTCGCATCTAATTTCCTGTTGAGACTTTCCAATAGCTCATCAACATCCATTCCCCTCAGAGATTCCTCTTTTACATCCAGCTTTTTTAACATCTTCTTTAGCAATTCGTCCAATTTGAAACTTTGAGAAACAGTAGCAAAAACCAAGTGATGAAAAGAGCTTTTCACACTCTCACTACGACATATCTTTTGAGCGAGTGTGGTTTTACCGATTCCCCCCATTCCAACTATTCCAATCACTGTGGAGGGTCTATCTGCATTCAAGATCCAATTTCTAACCTTTCCCGAGTCATCTTCTAATCCTACCATTTCAGCTTCATGCATTAGGATTGGGTAGATCAATGGCTTCCTGCCATCTTCATATTTGCTAGTGTGATGAGGAGCTGTTTGCAAGTAGGAATTCATCTTCCCTTGCACCACTTTTATTTTTTTATTTGTTTCCATCAACCTCTTTCCCATCCGACGGCGGGATTTCAAAAGGGCAGGAGAGCAATAACTAATAAAATTGGGTGCACACCCTTGGTCTTTTTTATGGAATTGAAGATGGCAATCTGCTATTACATCCTCAGCATCATATACCAGCTCTCTTAAGTCTCTCATTATCGTCTTAAAAGTCTCATTCCTCTCTTTAATCTTCACCTGATCAGCATCCTTGAGATAGCTCTGCATGTACTTTAGCTCCTCCTTTGTTTCTTCAAACCGGTCATCAAATTCAAGTAGTTGTCGACCTTCGCTTTCAAGTAATGACACCAAATTATCTAGGAGAATACTGACGACAGCATCTGCCATTTCCTCAGTGCAATAGTTTCATACATTTATGAAAATGGAATCCAAAACTAGAAGGTGGTGGAAAAGAGGAAAGAATAAAAACTAAGCAGAAAATATTACAATTGAATTGTCTATAAGAAAGTAATTGCACAATTACTCCTACAATAGATTTATTTTCACTTTATTCGATCATTTTTCCTCATGTGTAAAACTTGCATTTTTGACAATGTCAGAAACTTGGCAAGTCAATTTAGAACTTGACAATGTCAATTATTATTATTTGAGATCGACATGAAAATCTAAACTTCCTATTTTGTTATGAAGTCACCTGTTTCCTCTTTAACTCGCCCATGTTATGCAAACTTGTTAGACTAATCGTTAGATCGGGCTACTTTTTATGAAAATAATGGGCACCATTCTTATCTAAAGAGCAAATAACAGGCCCAATGTTTTGGTTGATGCTCCATGATTTGAGCCTAGATGAAATTGATGAATTGACACACCAACCATTGTTACGGTTGAATGGTAAGTTTCATTTATTGAACTATGTCCCGATGGATTGTTGTAGGCAACTATGACACATTCTAGTTAGTGATGAAACCTTTGAGATGTTGACTCTCATGTCATTGCCTTTCTAACAATTCAAATGCTAGTGGGAAGTTTTTTCATGACTTTGTGTATGCATGGACACCTTTTAAGAGATATGGTCCCAATAGTATCACTCCATCACCCTGTAGTGTAGAACATGATATGGCTTAGTATGGACGATGATCGGATTGGTGAATGTCACCCAGCACTATCCCAAGAGAGAGGTGCGTGAGACTAGGGGAAGAGTTTCCAACGAAATCCTTTTCCGAGCTTGGTACCAATGTGGAATGATTCGTGGATCTACTAAGTTGTTGAATTTAATTGGTCCTTACTCTTACTCCCGATGGATGGTAGACTCTCACATTCTAGGTGAGTTTCAACACCTGGTTGAGGTTTTTGAGTACCCATAGTAGGGTGAAATTCCACTACGGCGTGAGTGTGTGGTGGTGTGTGCAACAGGACGTGTGAAATCAAAAAAAATTCGTATCTATTGAGTCGTTGAATTTAATTTCTTCAAAACAATCCTCCTACTGTGAGTGCAAGAGGAATATAGGATCCAGATGATTAGACAAATCACACAGTGAATCTAATCAAAGACACGGTCATTCTCTTATCTGAGGACTACGGTGATAGTGATCCAGACATCCTATGGTCGTATGAAATTAAGTTGGGAAGGAGTGAATATGGCCTATCAATGACCGACGGTGAAGGCCAATAACTCGATGGAAGAACACGTCCAACACTATCAACTCTAAGAAGAAGGCTAAAGTTTCCCAACCATATGATCAAATTAGAAGTGGGATAACTGAATAGTGCAGATTATTCCAAAACTTGGTACGGTAGAAGGATTAACTTCGGAACATGTACTTTTAGCGACAAAGTTACTTTCGTAGAAAGAATCATATGGGGCAGCTTTTCTCACCCTACGGGAACATACGAAGAATCATGAGGATGAATGATATGGATGTTTTAATATACCAAAATAACAATCTACTCAAGGATTTGAATGACATGGATGTTGATGAGGCAGAGTAATGATCCTCATGTGTATAAGGAACCCGATAATAGGTAATATTGAGAAGAACATAGCACATATTTGGCGAAGCAGGAATGTAAAGTTGAGGGTAATGCCTACTGAGGTGTTTCCTTGCTGATTTCTATTTGCAATCACATACTCACTTTCCCCATTATGTTCATGTTATATCTACAACGTTCACCATTTTATTTTATTTTTCCATATGAATATGGGGTATGAAACCAAAAAGGAAATCTGATCCAAATCATGTGTGGACCACATGACAGGAAAGAGTGGTAACTGAATGCCCACCATTAAAAAGTAAAATCCTCTTCAGGGCTAGAAAAAGGGGTGCGGCTTCCGTGGATCCACTAACTGATGTAGCTAACATTAATGCCGTCCATAACGATTCATTTAAGGTCATTATTCCAAAATTGAAGCATATCCAAATCTCAGGTGGACCACACCACAGGAAATAGTGGCAGTTGACCATGAAAAACTTCTTATGGGCTACAAAAGTTTTTTTTATACATTCCGTTGGGTCTCAAGAAGTTTTTAATGGTGGATATTCAATCACCGCTGTTTCCTGTGGTATATAGTCCACCTGAGATTTGGATCTACTTCATTAGTGGTGATCATGCCCTAAAATCAGGTTTCAAAACAGATGGACAGCGTGGATATAAGTCTCATATATCGTGGTGGGCCCTACAGTCAGGGGTCCACCCACCTCGGTGGATCCAATGATCCACCCAAACTGCACCCCAGAAAAAGATCCATTCACTTTGGAATTATCTCTTTGGTCCTTCATGTAGGTTTGTATGACTGGGATGAAAGGCAAAGATGCTCACAACAGGACAGTGGACTGTATAAAAAGTGTAATATTGGTTGGTGTTTAATCACCACATTTGGATGATGGTGTGGTCTTCCAGGGGTTGTGATCTCTTTTATTTTTGGGATCATTTATTATACAAAGCTTGCAAAATAGATGAATGGCATGGATAGATCACATCATCATGGTGGGGCCCCCAAGCACTGTCCAGTATTCCACCACCACTTCAGCAAGCAATCCAAGGACGCGGTTTGGCTAGCGATGCTGCCACTAGCCAAGCGGTTAATAGTCGGTGCTCTGTAGGCTCCACCATGATGTATTTTTTCAGATCATTTTAGGGCAAGATCCAAAAAATGAGGCAGATCTAAATCTCAGGTGGACTGTACCACAGGAAAACAGTAGTGATTGAATGTCCATCATTAAAAACCTACTGGGTTTGATATAATGGTTATTTGATATGCAACCTATTGATTTGGTGTGCAAACCTAGATGAAGGGAAAAACAAATATCAGCTTGATCCAAAACTTTTCTAGCCCCATAGAAGCTTTTAATGGTGCGCATTCAATCAACAACTGTTTCCTGCAATGTGGTCCACTTAAGATTTCGATATACCTCATTTTTGGGCTCATACCATAAATTGGAAGGCATGGATGAAACACATACATCATGATGGGCCCACAAAGCACCAACCACTCGCCATTGATAATTCCCCCATGACTCAACAGGAAACAGACGGTAATATATGGGTCAACTTACTTTGACATTTTCTATTGCCCATTTCCTATGATTTATCATAAATCATAGATTTGAGAAAACAAACAAGGTACGATGTATGTGTCAAAGTTCTGTGGCCCCACCATGATCTATGTGTCATATCTATACCATCCATCCATTTTTTGAGATCAATTTTAGGCATGAGCACAAAAATGAGACAGATCCAAACCTCAAGTGGATCACACTACAGAGGATAATAACATCCACCATATTGAAGCCTTACTAAGGCCACCAATATTTTTATTTTCCATCCATCCTGTTCATAAGGTCACACAGACCTGGATGAAGGGAAAGCAGAAACAACAGCTTGATCCAAAACTTCCTGTGGCACCTAAGAAGTTTTCAATAGTAAGTATTCAATCTCCACTGCTTTCTATGGTGCGGTACACTTGAGGTTTGGATCTGCCACATTTTTAGGTTCACGTGTTAAAATGATTTTACAAAAGGATGGACAGTATGATATAACACATACTTTATGGTGGGGCCCACTGAATTTCTTCGTGTCAACCCAGCATATAGGTTGGCAGTGTGTGCTGCACCACGCAATCCGCTTCCATTCTGGTAGGGAACTCCCCGGTTATTATTATCATCTTCATCATCATCATTATTATTATTTGTAAATATAGATAAGGATGCACCTTTCTCCCACTAAAAACAAAAAATAATAATAATAATAATTAAAAAAATAAATCATTTTTTCTTTATCCAACCATTACAATTCCTTTAATAGTTCAATATATCGAATATAGATCTTTCCTACTTACCTAATCTTCCTCATTTAAACTTAATCCAGTCTCAATCAAAACAATCCATTTATTAAAATCTAAACGACAAAACTACACATTATATCACAACTTCTTTCATTATTTAAATACCTATTGAGAAATGATAGAGTGGGCTATATGACTGGAAACCTTCCCGTGCACATAGTTGTACTTGGAATCGTTGAAATCCACATCAACTACCCGGACCGTCCATTAGGTCCAGCCCGCTCTTCATAGACAACCTTTAAAAGATCATAATGGTCAAATGATTTAAACCATCCATTCAGTGGCTTACAGAGATCAATGGACAAGATTGATAATTAAAGATGAGCCACAGTAACGGATGTTTCAGACCATGTGATTGCTTAGTTTATTTTATTTTTTATGTTTTTTAGTGATGAAAGAAGATTAGACTAGATGAAAAGGAATTAACTACTTTGGAGATGTCAGTCAGTAGAAACATGAAACAACAACAGCTAAAGAAGTAAGAATCACATCAATCAAATGATTGAACATTCTGATCAATAGCATGCAAGATTGAAAGGTCAAGGTCGAGCAGAGAACACCATGATCCATAGCTCAAGTGGTATACTGAGTGAAAGATACCTCGTTTCAACACAGTCTTGGTCTCGATCCCTAGTAGGGGTGGCTAACCGTGACCAGTGAGGTGTACCCTCATAGCCATAAAGCAAAAAAGCACACCGGAATAAATGGTCGAGCAGAGAAAACGAGAGGTCTTCAATTGTACACTTTGGTCAATGCATCTACGCATCTACTAAAGGTGAGTTGCATAGAATTGTTTATGTTTCTAAATTATAAAAAAAAAAAAAAAAAATAAAGCAGTAGAAAAAGCATACCGGAATAAATTTGCCCACTGAATCTATGAGTTGTAAAATGGATGGTTATTTAAATAATTAAAAAAATCAGCATTTAAAGGGATAGAATCCCTCTCCTTATAAGCCATGATAAAGCGGTAGAAAGAAGCATACTGGAATGAATGATGATCAGCTTGTAAAACGAGAGAGAAGGAAGATGGATTCTAATCAATAGGAGAAAGAAGGACTTTGGTCAGACGATGCTATCCACTCAATCATCAGCCCCTTAAAAGTTGTAACAAAACTGTAGGGAAGAAAAAAAAAAACATGTCCATACCAGTTATCTACCCATCTGCAGTGTATAATCTATTAATCTCTCGTGATAATAAATTTTCAAACTGGATAAAGCGGTAGAAAGAAGCATACTGGAATGAATTAATGATGATCAGCTTGTAAAATGAGAGAGAAGGAAGATGGATTCTTTAATCAATAGGAGAAAGAAGGACTTTGGTTAGACGATGCTATCCACTCAATCATCAGTTCCTTAAAAGTCGTATTAAAAAAAAAAATCTTTAAAAAAAAAAAAAACAAACAAACAAACCAGACCAGTTATCTACTCATCTACAGTGTAATCTATTAATCTCTCATGAAAGAATAATAAAATTCCAAACTGGATAAAGCAGTAGAAAGAAGCATACCGGAATGAATGATGATCAGCTTGTAAAACAAGAGAGAAGGAAGATGGATTCTTCAATCAATAGGAGAAAGAAGCACTTTGGTCAGACGATACTATCCACTCAATCATCAGCTCCTTAAAAAAAAAAAAACCATACCAGTTATCTACCCATCTGCAGTGTAATCTATTAATCTCTCATGAAAGAATAATAGAATTCCAAACTATTTATTAGGTCCAACACACATTTCATGGGCTACCATCCAATGTCACACCAATTTGACAAAATATTAGCCATTTGATCCAGGGCCTTTAATGTAGACGGTCAATATTGTTTATAAAAAAATAAATCAAATCAACAGTATGATACATCTCTACTTGGTAGGGCCATCATGGATTGCTTATGTTTCTAAAGAATCACACTTGAGAAGCTCATCCATGCCTGGTTAAATGGATGGATATAGAAAATAAGGCTGAGCAGAAAGGTTTGGATCATCCCATTAGTGTGGTTTTTACATGGTTTAGATTTTGGGCAAGGGAATTTGATCTTCAAATGAGGGGTGGATATGATCTTGTAGATATATGTTGATGTTAGTGCACTGATTTGTGCCCTTTATTTGTCAATCACATGTGTAAATGTGTCATATAATCGGTTAAGCCCATGAAAGTTGAAGACCGAAGGCACAAGTGGACACGGCGAATCAATGAACTAGCAAAAAAAATATGTATATGAGGTGTCTTAGTGATTCTAACCATTGACTCAAAACAACCTAAACATTTAGATTATCTTGACTCTAATGGGTAAACCTTTTATTGATAATCAATTAGCCTTAGGAGCCTTGATCACCGAATCCACCTTTAGTTTGATCGAAATCGGCTAAAATAGGTCAGTATGTTGTGACAAAAATCTAATATAATTCAGCTATAACTGAATGCCACATTTGGTTTGACTAAAGACCATATTCGATGTGACCGAAGACCATATTTAGAGGGATTGAAAGTGCAAAAGTCTATCCAATGGCTTTTTTATCTAATTTGGTGTGACTGCAGCTCATTTCAGTTCTACCGAAAACTAGCCGTTTCTACCCATTTTATAACCGTTGGAACTCAATTCATTTATAAAGAAGATCCGGACTTTGGGAATTTTAATAGGTTTTGGTGTAATAGAAGTATAGGTGATTCCATGATCATATCCCTCATCCTAAGCTTGTAAGTTCATGAGATCTAAGTTATCTTCCTTATTATTCATCACTTGAAAGAAGACTCTAACCTTAATGAAGAAGATGAACTTAATCTCCACCTTATTCTATATATTAGACTTGAACTAATAGTCAAATCCTTGTCTAAACCATCTAGAACACCCGTCTAGATGAATCTTCTAGAAATTCAATAATCACACTAGTTGTAGGAGATTTCACCATCCTCCCATCATATTGGTCACCACAATGGAGCATCGCATGCAACATGTTTGATCTTAGAGTTGAAACATTATCAATACATTAACATCAACGATCGGGGGAGCAAGGGGAGATGATTGAAACACGGGAGAGTATCGATCAAGCAACTTAGGAAAGCCCTACAAAAGGGGCTCAATTAGACAAGTAAGTTATCAAATTGTAAGAGTCTTCACACTCTTTCCTTGTGTATAGGATTGAGTGTGGAGTTTATGACCTAAACTCGCATAGGGTTTTGTATAAGACCGTATGACCACTGACATACTATGCAAGGCCTTGTGTAGGTCATTGAAACGGGTGTGTACGTGTTAAGGTCCACTCTGTGGATAACTTCATGTGAGTAGCAGTCATTGTTAGATAAGACCTTAGACTCATGGTAAGTCCTTGCGTAGGCCGATATTTTCCCTACATCCAGGAAGTCTTTGTGTGACCTTGTGAGAGTTTACGCTTGTAAAGGTTAGATGACAAAAAACATCCGATATCAAATCTAATATGGTCCTAAGGAGATTTCAACGGTGGACATTATTGTCATATTTATTTTAAAATTATGTTTGGTCACTTGTTTAGATCTGCTTCATTTTTTAGTTGAATTATATAAATAATCTCATAAAATGGATGAATATATATACATAACACATACATCATGGTGGAGCCCAAAATACTTGGTGATGTTGATACACCTTAGATCCTACAAACACTATCCATCTATCATGTTTATAGCTAGTTAATTGATTGCTTGGTGTGCCATAGTCTATGTGATTGGCATCACTATTGGTTTTGTGGGTCCTTGATGTATTGTTATATCCACAGTTCTATTTGATGAGATCATTTTAGTTTAAGTAAACAATACAGGCAAAATCCAAAGCTCACCACTTAAAAAAAAAAAAAAAAAAAAAAAAAAGTCCATTTTGATGACATCCACCGTTGAAACCTTTCAAGGGCCCACCATTATGCTTAATTTTCATCCAACTTGTTCATAAGGTTACACATAAATGAATGAGGGGAAAACACAAATATCATCTTGATCCAAATCTATGGCCCTACAAAGTTTTCAATGGGAGGCATTCAATCCACTTTCTATGGTGTGGTCCACTTGAGCTTTGATTCTCCCTTTTTTTTTTACCATGTACTAAAATGGATGGATGGTATGAATATAAGACATACATCATGATGGGGCACACAAAATTTGGTGATGTCGACACACCATAGATACAAAGCTTCCATCTAGGTAGGTGGATTGCATAGAGCTGCCACACACGGACAACTGACTGACATCACTTGTTTTGTGGGTCAACTGATGTATGTGTTATATCCAAATGGGTGAGTCATCAATTTAGTGGGATCATCCAATCCGAACTCAAACCAAATCGAGTTTCAAGTTACCCAAAAGAACTCGATCCGAAGAAGAAGAAGAAGAAGAAGAAGCTATTTTGATGACATCCATGGTTAAACTTTCGACTTGGATTCGGATATATATATATATATATATATATATATATATAGGTTA
The DNA here is from genome assembly GCA_030180095.1 of Magnolia changhungtana. Classification (NCBI taxonomy): domain Eukaryota; kingdom Viridiplantae; phylum Streptophyta; class Magnoliopsida; order Magnoliales; family Magnoliaceae; genus Magnolia; species Magnolia changhungtana. Next base: position 34,103 of record JASAUF010000450.1, on the reverse strand, counting down.
CACGCTCACCTGAGGAAAACACAATTCATCCAACTACCCTACAAAATTTTTGAGAACTCATCATATCAATGAGTCTCAAAATCTGAACGTCCACATGAGCTTTGAGACCTCATGAAACCCCTTTTACCCATTTTTTTTTTTAACAAAAACACTAAAATGGATGGATGGTATAAAATGCAAACATTTTCTTCATTGATATGAATTTCTCTTTGTGATGGCCCACATCAATCTTAGATAAGGGGTGAAAATTCACCCCCGAGGTTTCATGGGAATCACCACGCATCTCAACTCATCCGACTCATTTAGATTCGAGTTGACCCCATAACACGTGTGCAAAGGTGCGCACATGCGTAGGATTCGCAATCCTCTCTCTCTCTCTCTCTCTCTCTCTCTCTCTCTCTCTCTCTCTCTCTCTCTCTCTCTCTCTCTATATATATATATATATATATATATATATATATATATATATATATATATATATAACCCAAATTTCTAAGTATCTCCCAACCCCGACCCTGACCCGATCCCAAACTCTCTCCCTCTCTCATCCTCCTCCTCTTCCAAGCCCAAGCCAACCACCACCATCACCATCACCTCTCTCTCTCTCTCTCTCCTCTCCTCTCTCTCTCTCTCTCTCTCTCTCTCTTCGAAACCCGAAAGTCACCCACCACCATCACCACCCTCCTCTCTTTCTCTCATCTCTATTCCCTCCCCAATCTCTCGATCCGAATCGGTGCCAACTTGAATCGACTTAGTACTTTTGACCTAGTCGGATTTGGTCCAGGCCAGACTTGAACTCACATCGGTTCAAGCATGCTGGACTTGGTACCGAGTCGAGTCAAGTTCAGATCAGGCCTATTTCAAAACTAGATCCAGTCGAGTCAGCCTTAACTCGGTCCAACTCGACTCCATGCCCAGCTCTAATGGTGCATGGTACCAGGGGTGTTAACGGGCCGGGCTCGACCTTAAAAATTCAGAATTTTTAATAGGCCTAGCCCAATAGCTCGGCCCAATACAGTTCAAAATTCGGGCCAAGACCTACCCCAGGCCAGGCCCATTGACAGCCCTACACGGCACCCAGCAAAGCGGATTGCATGGTGTGCCACACACCACTAGGTGGTGTTGACATCACCAAGTTTTAGTGGGCCCCTCTATGATGCATGTGTTATATCCACATTGTCCATCCATTTTGTGATATCATTTAGGGCATGGTCCAAAAAATAAGGCAAATCCAATTGAAAACTTCTTAGGGGCCATGTAAGTTTTTGATCAAGCTAAAATTTGTGATTTCCCTTCATCCTAGTATATGTGACCTTATGAATAGGTTGGATGGCAAATAAACATCATGGTGGGTCCACGAAAGGCTTTAACGATGGGCATCATTGTCTCCACTAATTTTTGTAGTGTGATCCACTTGAGTTTTTTATCTGCCTCTCTTTTTTTTTGCCCTTGCCCTAGAAGGTAGGGGTGTGTGGCACACCACGCAATCCATCTTCGGTAGCAAATTGAGTCCATGGTGTATTGATATCACTATGTTATGTGGGGCCCACCATGATATATGTGTTATATCCACACCATCCATCCATTTTTGGGATCATTTTAGGGCATGGGCCCAAAAATGAGACGGGTCCAAAGCTAAAGTAGGCCACACCACAAAAAGTAGTGGGGATTAAATGCATACCATTGAAAACTTCTTGGGGACTAGAAATTTTGGATAAGCTGATATTTATGTTTTCTCTTCATCCTGGTCTGTGTGACCTTATGATAAGGTTTGATGGCAAATAAATATCACGGTGGGCATTAGGAAAGTTTCAATGGTAGGCATCATTGTCCCTAATGCTTTCTGTGGTGTGGTCCACTTGGGTTTTAGATCTGCCTTATTTTTTTGCCCATTCCCTAAAACGATCTTGCAAAATGGATGAATGGTGTGGATATAACATATATACACATCACGGTGGTGCCCATAGAACCCAGTGACGTCAACACACCTGGCACACCGCAATCTGCTTCCTCCCTTTCCGGGCAACATCTCCATCCATTTTGACCATATCATTTTAGTGCAATAACAAAGTTGTCTACATCTTTACTAGGGCCCTATGACAGGTGTGCCTTTACTGTGGGTCCTACCTTGATGTATGTATTATAAATCCACACTGTCCATCCATTTTTCCCTGATCATTTTAGGACATGAGCCCAAGCAAATCCAATTAATTCTCAGGTGGACCATATCATAGGAAACAGTACTGGCAATTGACCATTAATGGGTCATAAAAGTTTTGGATTAAGCCGATATTTTTTTCGCCATTATCCAGGTTTATGTGACCTTATCAACAATTTGGATGAAAAATATACATTACCTAAACATTAATGTAGGCTTAGGAAGTTTTTTATGGTAAGAGGTTCAATCACTAGTGTTTCTTATAATATGGTCCACATTAGGGGTCGTTTGGTGCCATGAATATGGGGGGATTTAAGAGGATTTCAAATACAGTCTGTTTGGCACCATAAAGCAACTGGGGATTTCAAAGAGAATGTTTGAAATCCAATGTAGAAGCTAGGATTACATCTTAAAATCCTTGCATGTGTAACATGTGTGCCATTGGGCTACTAATCTATTGAGCATGTGGCCGGCTAATGATATCACAAAACAAGCACATTATCAACTATATTACTAAATTACTTCAATAGGATATTTCCCACAGTCCAAACATTGCCCATATAAATCAACAGTTAAAAATCTTTGGATTTAACTCATGTGATCCTATGCTTATGATCTCTCCAAATGAATGGAATTTCATATTTTCAACATAAATATATAGGGCTTATTACAATCATTGTGTCAAACATTATATAAGTACACTAATTAGGAGTATTAAAGTTGTAAATATACTATGCAAACACAAATGGAGAACTACAAATCTAGAGTATTTTAAATTCAGGTGATCTCTAATCTCAGGTATTTCAAATCCACGGTGCCAAAAGAGGCCTTAAACTTGGATCTTCTTCATTTTTAGGCTCATGCCCTAAAATGATGGGGATAAAAGGATGGACAACATGAATATAGAATAAATACACCTAATCCAATCCCCCACCACACCGGGCTATCTACCATTACATCTATATAGACCATTCACATGGCTTGGATGAAAACCATATGATTGTGGGAGTGGATTGCTTGTTACCCCGGGCTAAGAGATATCTTGTGCTCGGGCCATGTGGGGCTCACAGAGATGTCCATGAGAAAGCCACTCCATCCATCTATTTTGCAAGACCACAAACAGGACAACAGTCTAAAATTTAGGTAGATGCAAAACTCATGTGAGCCATACCACACGGAACAGTGGAGATTGAATGCCTGGTAGCACAGAAGTTTTGTATCAGGATGATATTTGTGCTTACGGCTTATTTGATGGGATATCCATATCAAAGTGGGGCCACATTCAGAGTGGGGCCCACATAATGGACGGTTCACATCAAATGTCAGCCCCTAATGATGAATACCCCATATCCAAGGCAGGCCCCACATGAAGGATGGCCCACATCAATGGTGGGGCCACATGATGGATGATCCACATCAAAGGTGGGCTCCACATGATGGGCGATGGACATTGAAGGTGGGTCGCATATGATGGACAATTTATTTTGATGGTGGGCCCCACACGATGCATGACCCACATCAAGGCGGTCCCCACATAATGGATGGTCCACATCAAAGGTGCTATGATGAATGGCCCACATTCAAGGTGGGTCGCATATGATGGACAATTTATTTTGATGGTGGGCCCCACACGATGCATGACCCACATCAAGGCGGTCCCCACATAATGGATGGTCCACATCAAAGGTGCTATGATGAATGGCCCACATTCAAGGTGGGCCGCACATAATCGATGACCCACGTTGAAGGTAGGGCCCACATGATGGAAGGTTAACATCCAAGGTAGGCTCCACATGATAGGTGGTGGATATTAAAGGTGAGACCAATATGATGGACAATAATATTGATGGGGGCAACACATGATAGATTACCTGTATCAATGCGAGCTCCACATGAGGACAGTTCACCTCAAAGGTTGGCCCTAATGATGAATGACCCACATCTAACGTGGGTTCCCCTTGATGGACAACCCACTTTGAAGTTGGGTCTTGTATGATGGACGGTCCACATTAAAGGTAGGCCCACATGATGTATGACAACATCAAAGGTAGGCCTCACATGATGGGATAGCCCACATCAAAGGTGGGCCTCACAAGGTGAATGGTCCACATTAAAGGTAGGCCCCATACAATGGTCAATTCACACTAAAGACAAGGCCAAGGTGGGCCCAACATAATGAACGGTCCACATGATGGCCGGTGGATATTAAGGGTGAGCCAAACAAACTTAAGGAATGAGTACTTATGTGATGTTGTAAACCAAACTGATATACTTTTCTACCATTTGATTTATAATTATGTTGCTTACCAAATATACTTATTTTATAAATAAGTAGAAATCAAGATAAGCTACTTGAGGCGTAAGTATCTCAAGTAATTTAATATTCAAATACTTAAGAAACCTACTTAGATTCTAATTGAGAGTAAACCTTATGTCATATTAGTGATTGTTGATTAAACTGTCTAAATGGTGGATGTTAGTATACGTACCCCTTATGTTAATATGGAGTACTCTTTTCCGTAACTTATAGTTGTAACATTGGATAAGTATGGCAACAGGTTATGCAGCTGTGTAGATGAAATTCATGAATAATGAATTGTCTCTCCCACGGTGTAAGGCAAAGATTTGAATTGTTAAATGAGAAGTCATTATATAAATTAGGGCTATTGAAAGTTAAAAAGCGCAAGAAAAATAACTTGATTACCATTCATTGAAAAATCACAACATGATCGGATGATTCATAGCCTACGAGTGATTTACCCTATTCAGCTTGGTATTTCATTGAGCATCTTGAATTCCTCAATTATTTATTCTTCACCTCTCACTAGTACCATAGTATCACATTACTTACAAACATGGTTGTTGAATCCAAGAAACTCTTGTGTAGACCTGCCAAAAATATATTTAAAAAAATAATAATAATAATAATAATCATTTTTAATATGTCATATCTATCTAATTTGTCATCTAGTATGTTGATTCGTGGAAATGCCCATAGGTCCTAATTGGTGACTGAGCCCATCACCTCCATCACATGCTCTCTAATAAAAAGATTTTACAATTATAAGGTTGGGTATAGTCCATATCATTAATAACATTCCCTTCCCTTACTTACCCATCTAACTTAGCCTCGATGCCCGCTGCAAGTTGCTCCCATGGTGCTTCTTTGTACTCTCTTTTAATATCTTTACTCAAGATTCTAACTGCTTAAAACTCTTCTATATATCAACAATAATTTAGAAACAAATTGTTAAAGTCTCAAGAAATGATCAAATTAGAGTTGTTAATTAGAAAAAAGAGAAAGATAAGCCAAAAACAAAAGTTGATCTGTTGAATGGGAGGTCCTGCACCTTAAGTTAATACTTATATGCTTTGGTCTATGTTGTATTAGATGTAAATGAATTGAAGGTAGTTCGGTCTTTATATATATTCCCTACACATATAGCTCATTGATCATAGGTTATAGTAGAGGCCTGTCTTGGCTAGGTGTTTTATTATTTATTTATTTATTTTTGTTAATATACACCTCCATGGCATTGCCCACCTTTCTTGAAAAACCAAATAAAAAATAAAAAATAAAAATAAAAATCACTGTTCTTCTCTAATCATTATAATTATTCCTAAAATAAAACCATGTACCAGTTGAAAGGAACCTATAGGCATTCCTACTTACCAAATCTTCCTTATTTAAATTTAATCTAGTCCTAGTCAACACAAATAATTTAATAATATCTAAATTAGAGAGCCAAACATGTTGTACTGTATGAATGGAATAATATCTAATTTAATAATATCACAACAATTTTCATTATTTAAATCCCTATTGAGAAATAATACAGTAGGCTACATGAATGTTGTACTCAGAATCGTTGCCATCCACATCAACTAGGGAGGCGTCCGTTATGCTCTTCATAGAGAGCCTTAAAATTTTGATAATATGATAAAATAGTTTAAACCAGCCATTCGGTGGCTTGGAGAGATTGATGGACAAGATTGTTTGTTTATTAAGACCACCTGATTGTTGTAGTTTTTGTATAGTGATGAGGGAAGATTAAAGTATATGTAATAGAATTAACGGCTTTGGCCAACATCAGTTAAAGGGAAGCGGATTGGCTGGTGTACCACACACCACCCGATCTAGCTAGTGTGTTGACGTCACCAAGTTCCGTGGGTCCCACCATGAGTTATGTGTTACATCAAAACCCTACGTCCATTTGGTGATCTCATTGTAAGGATTGAGCCTAAAAACAAGACTGATCCAAAGATCAAGTGGACCACACTGCAAAAAGCAGTGCCGGATTGAACGTCTACCATTGAAACCCTTTTGAGGGTCATAGAGATTAATATGATATTTGTGGGAGAGACTGATCCAAAACCCTTACGTGGGACGTTATGAACAGATTGGATGGGAAATAAGGTTATGGTAGGCCCCATGAATGTTTTAACGGTTAAAATAATTGTCCCAAATTCTATATGTGGTGTGATCCACTTGAGCTTTGGATATTACTCATTTTTGGGCTTATGCGCTGAAATGATCTCTCCAAATGGATAAATGGTATGATGGATATAATAAATACATCATTTTGGGGGGCACGTAACTTTGATCTCATTTGAACCGTTAGAACAAATCGGAGCTCGAGGAGCAACGGATTGGCTACTCGTCTGCCACCAGCCCCTGGGCCAGTGGTGCACACGGTTGGGTTTCGGGTTTCAAAAGGAATGAGAACTAAAGGTAGCTCCCTTCACATAAATGGTCTATATCAACAGCTGGACTGCTTGTATCGTAACCAATTCATCTATCTCCTTAACTATTCGGTTCCAGTTTCAAAACCGAATCGAACCGTGTGCACCCCTACCTAGGGTTGATGGTTGGTGCTCTGTGGCCCACCATGATGTATGTGTTTCATCCATTTTTACAGATGGCTTTATTTCAAAAATGAGAGGAATGTATATCTCAGATGGACCACACCACAGGAAAACAATAGTGATTGGATATCCATCATTAAAATTGTCCTAAGGCCCACTGTATTGTTTATTTGACATTCAATTTGTTGATTAGGTCGTACAGACCCAGATGAAGGGAAAAAGCAAAGATCAGCTTGATCCAAAACTTTTATGTCCCTCAAAAAGTTTTTAATAGTTGACATTCATTTAATACTGTTTCTTGTAATGTGGTTCACTTGATATTGGGATATACCTCATATTTGGTCTCAAATAATAAAATTATCTACAACAATGGATAGACAGCATGGATGAAACAGATACTTCATGGTGGCGCCTACAGAGCACCAAACACCAGCCATTGGCTGGTGGCAGGGGCAGTAGCCAATCCGTTTCCAGGAGCGGCACGACACGTACCCACATCAGCTAGATCGGTGGTGGCTGGTACACCAGCTAATCCGCTTACCAGTTACAGATGCAAGAATCACGTCAATCAAATGATTGAACCTTCTGATCAATAGCATGCAAGATTGAGATGTCGAGATCGAGCAGAGAAAAACAGAGCCAATGATAAACTCGATGCATCTACTAAACGGGAGCTGCCTGGGATTGTTTATGTTTATGAAAAACCACTTTGGTCAGACGACGCTGGTCACTCAATGTATGAATTGTGAAATAAATAAATAAATAAGCATATAAAGCACTTTTTACTTTAACAAAAGAGGACATTTAAAGCATCTTTCTTTTGGAAACGGCTTGGCTACACCTGCCACTAGCCCGGTGGCTAGTGGTCGGTGCTCTGCGGGCCCACTATGAAGTATGTCTTTTATACCTGCCCTTCATCCATTTTACATATCATTTTTGGGGGTTGATACAAATAATTCGAGGGAAATAAATCTCAGGTGGACCACACCACGGAAAAAAATAGTGATTGGATATCCATCATTAAAATCATCGAAAGGCCCACTGTACTGTTTATTTGACATCCAATCTGTTGATTAGGTAATACAGACGTAGGGAAAAAAACAAAGATCGAGTTGATCTAAAACTTTTATGTCTCCGAAAAAGATATTTTTGGTCGAAGTTCAATCAACACTGTTTCGTGTAATATGGTCCACTTGAGATTGGGATATATCTCATTTTTGGGTTCATATCATAAAATGATCTATAAAAGTATATGAACAACATGGATGAAACACATACGTCGTGGTGGGGCCCACAAAGCACCGACCACTAGTCCTTTGTTAGTGGCAGGGGAGTAGCCAATCCGTTCTCCCTTCTTTTAAAGGAAGAGATGCTCGGCTGGAAATTTATCTGAGGTGGACGCAGGTAATCCACCCGTCTGCCGCGCACCAGCAAGGAATCTATCAATTTCCTATGAAATAATAATAAATTCTCAACCGTTCATCAGGTCCAGCACACATTTCATGAGCTACCATGCAATCTTCACACAAATGTGACAACTATTAGCCATTTGATCCATTGCCTTTAAACAATCTGATCCATCTATTTGTTAGGCCCATCATGAATTGTGTGTGTTTCTAAAGAATCACATTGGTTAGAAAATCTTAAAAAGCCCATCCATGACAGATGGATATTGAAAATAAGACCAAGTAAAGATGGATTGGATCATCCCATCAGTGCAATTTTTGATGGTTTCCTTAGGTTTTCGCCTCCTGTGGCTGTGGACGGCTAAAACAAGAGTAATGAATATGACCAACATATGGATAGCAAAAACCAAACAAATGGATGGCTATGCCCGCTTGGTTGTATCTGCTTTTTTAGGGGGCTTAAGGAGCTGACGTTGCATCCCACGGGAGTTCTTGTACTGATAAGGGAAGTGGACTGCGTAGTAACGCACCGGGCTTAGCATACTGAGTAAACTCTGTGAGATCCACCATGATTTATGTATTTTTTCTGCTCCATCCATCCATTTTACCAGATAATTTTAGGGCTTTAACCGAAAAATGAGGCATATAAAATGTTCAAATGGACCACACCACATGAAACGGTTCAATTAAACATCTACCGTTGAAAAATTCTTTAGGGCCACAAAAGTTTTAGATCAAGCTTATGTTTGTGTTTTCCCTTCATCCATGTCTGTTTGATCTCATGAAAAGATTGGATGACAAATAAACATCACTGCAAGGCCTAGAAAGGTTTCAACGGTGGAAATCATTATCCCTTGTTTCCAGTGTTATGATCCACTTATCCTTGTATATGCTTCAATTTTGAGCTCAACCCTTCAAATTAGATGTAAAAATGGATGAACAGCGTGAATAAACCACATACATTTAAGGTGGGCCAAACTGAGTTTACTCATTACGATAAGACCATACCGAGTAACTCAGTACACAATCCGATTTAGCTAAAAAGCTAGGTTAGCGCACCTATTATCGTGCCTCAATAGTAGACTCATAAGAATTTTAATACAAAGGACATGAGATCGAGCACCCTTTCTCTAGTGAGAGTGTGTGAGTGTGAGGGTGTGATTGCGTGTGAAAATGAAAACAAAAAAAAAAAAAAAAAAAACAAAAAAGCATGGTTGGGGCCTACCTGTCATGGCTGTAGCTAAGGACCTATTAGGAATTTAGGATTACTATATTAATGCAAGAGAAAGTGCAATGATTATAAATTTCTCTTAAAAACATGATTTAACAGAGAATTGGAGTGTTTCATTAATTTATCTGCAGTAAAATTATAATGATGATGTTAGTATAATGTCAAATTATCATTTTATACAATGATATGCCTATTTAGATTTGAGATTTTCACGAGTTGAAAACTACAATTTTTTTTAATTCATTTACCTATCTCCTATAAGCATCTGTATTTGACTGATGATTGTTGTGCTTAGTTTCAATATGTTAAATTTGTAGTGATGGCACTTCTTAATGTAGAGCGGGTCGCGAACGGTTTCATGGCCAAGATGGATCAAAAAAGGGCCAGTTGACGACAGAAGTAATTCGGACCGTCAGACCTTAAATCGAGCGTATCTCACAATCCAGTATGAGTTATTCAACATACCATATATGATTTTGGGATAGGACGAGATACTTTAGCCACTCGCACAAGCCGGATTTGCGAAATACCATCAGATCAACAGTCGTTTCCTTGTTTTAATTCCATTTTTACTATAAATAGTAAGTTTTTGTTTGATTATAACTCTTCATTTGTTGGGCTTTAAGAGTTACGCCTAACATAAAAAGTTCTTAGAATAATTAGGAGAACGGTGTGGTGAAGCCAAATAGGATACTTAGTATTTTTGGCTGAAAACCCTACACACTAGTAGACATCATGACCGTCTATAAATAGTAAGTCGCGAATTCTAGAAGTTTTATCTGTAGTTTGATTATGAAATTTCTTCCATTGCTTAGTATCCCTATTTAAAGGGTTTTGAACTTGTTTATTTCATTGATCAATCAAATTACTAATTTTATAGAATTTATTTTCTATTTTCCTTACTTTTTCCTTGTGGATTTGAGAAGTCTCTGTGAGAAGTCCAAAGAAGCTCCATGGATTCAGAGTAGTTATCCTTGAGGAAGACGGTGATCAATCTCATCACATTAATCCTGCGTCACTTCTCCATTGCATTATCATGGTAATTCCCAGTCCTAACAGACCCTAAATCATATGAGTGAGGATTTGGGTATTAACTTGAGCCCGATCAATGCTAGTCTAGTGCCTTCTAAAGTCCTTCAAAACCTAATTATGCCAATATCATATATTTACATAATAGTATTTTTTTTTTTTAATTCTAGAAATTATTTCAAAATAAAAAATAAGAAATTGGAGACATGTTTACATACAATATCATAGTGTAAGCAACCTGGTCTTGCATGATGCATGTATGGATGATCTATGTAATGTGTGTGCCATCCAACTTGTTGGGGTGTGCAATTTGTATGATATCCAACCTATTTAACAAGGTTACCTACCGTGAATTTGAGATGCCCCATCATGAAAAGATGTTGCTTATAAAAAAACTAATAATCTAAAATAGCATTTTACTAAGCTTTTTCTAAAAAATCATTGGTTTTTAGGCTAGTAGTAGTCTAAAAATCAAAATTACAGATATGGACAGTTATTATATATATTTAAAAAAAAAAAAAAATCCAGCATCCAAAGGAGTAGGAATATCCCTCTCCTTATAAGTAATGATAAAGCAAGCATACCAGAATGAATGGAGAGCTTGTAAAAAGAGAGGGAAGGAAGATGCCTTCTGCAATCAGTTGGAAAAACAAGCACTTTGGTGAGACGATGCTAGCACTCAATCATCAGCTCCTTATAAGTCATGGTAAAGCTGGTTGAAAGAAGCATACCAAAACGAATAGAGAGGTTATTTATGTTTACATCAGATGATTGAACCTTCTTATCCATAGCATGCAAGATTGAAAGGTCAAGATCGAGCAAAGAAAAACAGGTCGAATGATAAACTCGATGCATCTACTAAACGAGAGCTGCCTAGGATTGTTTATGTTTATAAAAAACCACTTTGGTCAGATGATGCTGGCCACTCAATGTAAGAATTGTGAAATGGACGGTTATTATATATTTTTTTTAAAAAAAAATCGAGCATTTAAAGGGGTAGGATCCCTCTAAGTAATGATAAAGCGGTAGAAAGAAGCGTACCAGAATGAATGGAGAGCTTGTAAAATGAGAGAGAAGGAAGATGACTTCCACAATTAGACGGAAAAAGAAGCACTTTGGTGAGATGATGCTAGCAATCAATTATGAGTCCCTTATTAGTCATGATAAAGCTGGTAGAAAGAGGCATACCAAAATGAATGAAGAGTTTGTGAAAAGAGGAAGAAGGAAGATAGCTTCTGCAATCAGTAGGAGAAAGAGCTTGGAAATGGCCAAGCCAGCATATAAAGCACTTTTGCTACAAATAATTTAAAATAAAATTAAAAAAAGCATATTAAGCACTGTCTACTTTAACAAAAGAGGACATGTAAAGCACCTTCTTTGGAAACGGATTGGCTACTCCCTGCCACTAGCCCAGTGGCTAGTGGTCAGTTCTCTGCGGGCCCCACTATGAGATATTTCTTTTATCCATGCCGTTCATCCATTTTTACACATCATTTTAAGGATTAATACCAAAAATTAGAGGGATATAAATCTCAGTGGACTACACCACATGAAAAAAATAGTGATTGGATATGCACCATTAAAATCATCGAAAGGCCCACTATACTTTTTATTTGACATCCAATCCATTGATTATGTCATCCAGACCTAGATGAAGGGAAAAAACAAAGATCATCTTGATCTAAAACTTTTATGGCTCCCAAAAAGATTTTAATAGTCGAAGTTCAATCAACACTGTTTCCTGTAATGTGGTCCACTTGAGATTGGGATATATCTCATTTTTGGGTTCATATCATAAAATGATTTATAAAAATATATGAACCGAATGGATGAAAAGCATACATCATGGTCGGGCCCACAGAGCACCGACCTCTAGTGGCAGGGGGAGTCGCCAATCCGTTCTCCCTTCTTTTAAAGGAAGAGATGCTCAGCTGTAAATTTATCGGAGGTGAACGCAGGTAATCCACCCATCTGCCGCGTACCGGCCACAAGGAATCTATCAATTTCCTATGAAATAATAATAAATTCTCAACCGTTCATCAGGTCCAGCACACATTTCATGAGCTACCATGCAATCTTCACACAAATGTGACAACTATTAGCCATTTGATCCATTGCCTTTCAACAATCTGATCCATCTATTTGTTAGGCCCATCATGAATTGTGTGTTTCTAAAGAATCACATTGGTTAGAAAATCTTAAAAAGCCCATCCATGACAGATGGATATTGAAAATAAGACCAAGTAAAGATGGATTGGATCATCCCATCAGTACAAATTTTGCATGGTTTCCATAGGTTTTCGCCTCATGTGGCTGTGGACGGCTAAAACAAGAGTAATGAATGTGACCAATATATGGATGGCAAAAACCAAACAAATGGATGGATACGCCTGCTTGGTTGAATCTGCTTTTTTAGGGGGCTTAAGGAGCTGACACGGATTGCCTTTCACGGGGAAGTTCTTGTGCTGAGAATATAAGTTAGCGCACCTATTGTCGTGCCTTAGTAGTAAACTCACAAGAATTTTAATACAAGATGTTGGGTTCGAGCGCCCTTTCTCTGGTGGGAGTGTGTAAGTGTGAGGGTGTGATTGCGTGTGAAAGTGAAAACCAAAAAAAACAAAAGCCTGGTAGGGCTACTGGACTAAATGAAGGCCAAAAGCCAAGGTGATAAAGGAGGAGTGGAGCCCAAATGAAAAGGGGTATGAAAGGACAACGTATACATGCCAGCTTTTGGACGAAAAAAAAGGCCAAAAAATCAAGGTGATAAAGGAAGAGTGGAGCCCAAAAGAAAAGGACAATGAAAGGGCCTCACATGGTTGTTGGACCACAGGAATTATGAAAGCTTTAAATTGGGGCCACAAAAAAACCTTTAATTGCATCACCGATGTGGCCGATTACCACCTTTAGAGAATTTGTTTACCACATGAAACTGTCAAGAATAGAGGAATGCGACGGACACTTAGAGCCTAGGCCGACACCTGCCTGTTATGGGTGTAGCTAAGGACTTATTAGGATTACTATATTAATGCAAGGGAAAGTGCGATGATTATAAATTTCTCTTAAAAACATATGATTTAACAGAGGATTGGAGTGTTTCGTCAGTAAAATTATAATGATGATGCTTTTTTATTAGTTTAATGTCAAATTATCATTTTATACAATGATATACCTATTTAGATTTGAGATTTTTAACGTGATTGCAAACTATAATTTTAAATTCGTTTACCTATCTCCTATAAGCATCTGTATTTGACCCATGATTGTTGTGCTTAGTTTCAATATGGTAAATTTGTAGTGATGGCACTTCTTAATGTAGAGCAGGTTGTGGATGGTTTCATGGCCAAGATGGATCAGAAAAGGCCTAGTCGACGACAGAAGTGATCCGGACCGTCAGGCCTTAAATCGGGCGTATCTCGCAATCTGGTATGAGTTATTCGACGTACCGTATATAATTTTGGGGTAGGACGAGATACTTTAGCCACCCGCGTAAGCCGGATTTGTGAAATGCCATTAGATCAATGGTCGTTTCCCTGTTTTTAATTCCATTTTTACTATAAATAGTAAGTTTTAGTTTGATTATAACTCTTCATCCGTTGGGTTTTAGGAGTTGCACCCAACATGAAAAGTTCTTAGAATAATTAGGAGAACATCGTGGTGAAACCAAATAGCATACTAATTATTTTTGGCCAAAAACCTTACGCACTAGTAGACATACAACCGTTTATAAATAGTGAGTTTACTATTTATAGTAAGTTGTGAATTTTAAGAGTTTTAGTTGTAGTTTGATTCCGAGATTTCTTCCATTGCTTATTATCCCTATTTAAAGGGTTGTGAACTCATTTATTTCATTGATCAATCAAATTACTAATTTTATAAAATTTATTTTCTATTTTCCTTACTTTTTTCTTGTAAATTCGAGAAGCCTCTATAAGGAGTCCAGAGACGCTCCATGGATTCGCATTACTTATCCTTAAGGAAGATGGAGATCAATCTCATCACATTCATCCTGCGTCACTTCTCCGTTGCATTATCATGGTAATTCCCAGTCCTAACAAACCCTAAATCATATGGGTGAGGATTTGGGTATTAACTTGAGCACGATCAATGCTAGTCTAGTGCCTCCTAATCTGTTTCAAAACCTAATTATACCAATATTATATATTTACATAATAGTAATTTTTTTAATTCTAGAAATTATTTCAAAAAATAAAAATAAAATTGGAGACCTGTTTACATACAATATCATAGTGTAAGCAACCTGGTGTTGCATGATGCATGGATGATCTATGTAATGTGTGTGCCATCCAACTTGTTGGGGTGTGCAATTTGTATGATATCCAACCTATTTAACAAGGTTACCTACCGTTAATTTGGGATGCCCCATCATGAAAAGATGTTGCTTAAAAAATAATAATAAATAAATAAATAAATAAATCTAAAATAGCATGTTACTAAGCTTTTTTAAAAAAATATTTTTTAAGAAAAAATCATTGGTTTTTAGGTCAAGTTTGATAGTAGTCTAAAAATCTAAAGTACAGATATGGACGGTTATTATATATATTTATATATATATATATATATATATATATATATATATATATATATATATATATTTTAAAAATTCCAAAGATCCAAAGGAGTAGGAATATCCCTCACCTTATAAGTAATGATAAAGCAGTAGAAAGAAGCATACCGGAATGAATAGAGAGCTTGTAAAAAGTGTTGTGAGATGTCTTAAATTTGAGTCCTTTCGCAACTGGGATGCGGAAAGGAGTTTCGCGGATTTTGTGTTGCATGTCCTTTCGCAACTGGGATGCGAAAGGAGTTTCATGATTTTGTGTTGCAAGTCCTTTCGCAACTGGGATGCGAAAGGAGTTTCGCGGATTTTGTGACGCAAGTCCTTTCGCAACTGGGATACAAAAGAGAAGTTGTCAAAACTATAAATTGGGGTCCCTATGGCTATTCTAAGATTATTCCAAGACTTCCTAAAGGTATTCTAAACGGTTCTAGGGTTATCAAAGGGTGTAGCAAGGGTGAGATTCGAGGTTGTTCGAATCGAGTAAGTCTTTTCTCTTTGTAATTGATGCTTTCATAGTGGTGATCTGTCGCTTTGTCTGGTTTTTTCCGAGGGTTTTCCACGTTAAATCTGTGTGTTCTCTTTTCTTGTGTGTGTGCTTGGTGCTATTGGATTGCTATCCTAGATCTAGATCTGTGTGATTTCGCAGGCCAAAAATCCCAACAAAAAGAGAGAGAAGGAAGATGCCTTTTGCAATATTCAGTTGGAAAAACAAGCACTTTGGTGAGACGATGCTAGCACTCAATCATCAGCTCCTTATAAGTCATGATAAAGCTGGTTGAAAGAAGCATACCAAAACGAATGGAGAGGTTGTGAAAAGAAGAAGAAGGAAGATGACTTATGCAATCAGTAGGAGCAAGAGAGTAGAAATGGTCAAGCCAGCATATAAAGTACTGTTACTATTAAGAAAGAAGACATGTAAAGCACCTTTTTTTTATTCGAAGGAGAGATGCTCGGCTGGAAATTTATCTATTTAAGGTAAACGCTGGTTAGCTACCCATCTGCGATGTACCCGCATGGGATCTATCAATTTCCCATGAAAGAATAATAAATTCTCAACTGTTCATTATGTCCAGCACACATTTCATTGGTTATCATGCAATCGTCACACCAATTTGACAACTATTAGCCATTTGATGCATTGCCATTAAACAATCTGATCCATCTATTTGTTAGGGATGGTGTGTGGTTCTAAAGAATCACATTGTTTAGAAAATCTTAAAAAGCCCATCCATGACAGATGGATATTGAAAATAAGGCCATGTAAAGATGGATTGGATCATCCCATCAATGCAATTTTTCATGGTTTCCTTAGATTGTCGCGTCCCGATACTGTGGTGTATGAAACAAACCGACAGTTTAGGGCATGATACAAAGAATGAAGCATATCCAAAGCTAAAATGGACCCCACCGTAGAAAACAGCGGGGGATTAAATGCATACCATTAAAAACTTCTTGGGAGCTACAGAAGTTTTCCATCAAGCTGATATTTGAGTTTTCCCTTCTGCATGTCTGTGTTAACTTATAAACAGGTTTAGACTCGAATAAACATCTTGGTGAGCCTAAGAAAATTTCAAACGGTGGGCATCATTGTCCTCACTGATTTCTGTGAAACGATCTACTTGAGCTTTGGATCTGCCTCAGTCTTTAGCACATGTCCTAAAATGATCTCTCTAAATGCATGGACAATGTGGACACAACACATGCATCGTGGGTCCACAAAACTTAGCGACCTAAGCAAATTGGGTGCTGAATGTGTCAGTAGCTAGTCTGCATCCACGCCCGTTTGGTTGTATTTGCTTTTTTAGTGGGGGCCAGTGAAAATCATGATTCCCATTGTTTCCTGTGGTGTGGTCCACTTGGGCTTTGAATATGCTTTAATTTTGGGTTCAATAGACCAAGATGAGCTGAAAAATGGATGAAAGACAGGATAAATCACATACATTCACACTGGGCTCAACAGAGTTTACTTAGTACGATAGAAGTGTACGCAGTACGTAGTACATTTTTTATTGCTGTGACAGTATGTTCTTGTGGTGAGAAGTTAGGTTAGCCTCACATGAGTTTCGACGTGAGGTCATTGGTTCGAGCACCCATTGTGGTGTGAGTGCGTGTGAAAAAAAAAAAAAAAAAAAAGCTCTCATATAAAAGAGGAGAGTGAGGGTGAGGGTGGACGGAGAATTATGTGGCCTTACATTGCATAGGAACACAACACATGCTCTCTAAAAAGTCAAGGTGACAAAGGAAGAGTGCTTGCTGGCCCACAGAAATTACAAAATCTTGAAATTAGAGCCACAGAGAACCAATAATTGCATCGCCCATGTGGCCGATTACCACCTTTAGAGAATTGGTTTACCACATGATACTGTCAAGAATAGGGGAATGACGACATGCAACCATACAAAGGATGGCAATTGGCAGTGACAGGCACTCAGAGCCTGGGCC
Source organism: Magnolia changhungtana (assembly GCA_030180095.1). Taxonomy (NCBI): domain Eukaryota; kingdom Viridiplantae; phylum Streptophyta; class Magnoliopsida; order Magnoliales; family Magnoliaceae; genus Magnolia; species Magnolia changhungtana. Next base: position 16,392 of record JASAUF010000450.1, on the reverse strand, counting down.
GACAACCACCTGGTATGGCTGTAGATAATAACCTGTTAGGTTTATGGATTACTATATTAATATAAGGGAAACTGCAATAATTATAAATTTCTCTCCTAAAAATATATGATTAGACGGAGGATTGGGGTGTTTCATTTATGAGCGCTAAAATCATAATGATGATGCTTTTTTATTAATTTAAGGTCAAATTATTATTCTATGTAATGATATATCTGTTTGGATTTGAGTTTTTCAGAGGATTGTAGTTGAAAACTACCATTTTTACAAATTTGTTCATCTATCTCCCGAAAGCATCTGCATATGACCAATGATTATTGTGCTTAATTTCAATGTGGTAAACTTGTAGTGATGTCACTTCTCTACCGCATTATCATGGTAATTCACAGACCAAACAGACCCCAAACCATGTGGGTGAGGATTTGGGTATTAACTTGAGCATGATTTGTGCTAGACTAGTGTCTCTTAAACTGCCTCGAAACCCAATTAGACCAATATTATATATTTACATAATATTAATTCTTTTTTTTTTTATTCTAGAAATTATATGTGTGTGTCCAACATCCCATGAGGTCTAGCTGTGTGGGCCCACCGTGATGTGTGTCGAACATCTACCCCATCAGTCAAATGCACCATTCCATGGTGGGCCTCGGGCTTAAAAATCAAGTCAATCCATGACTTTTGTGGGCCACATCACATACAAATGTTGAGAGGGGTTACCCTCCCATTAAAACATTCATAATCATTTATTGGGCCCACCAAGATGTGGTTCACAACTCCAGCCTATCCATTATGTGTGTCCCGCTTAGATGAGGGTCAAACCATGTTTCAGATGCATCCAAGTTTTAGGTGGGCTTTACCAAGTGCTTTTATATATTTTAGGCATATCTTCACATGATTTTAGATGGTATGGCCCACCTCTATTTCGTATTCGACTGATTTTTGAGATCTTCCATAATTTAAAGGGAACCCATTAAATGCACAGTATTGATGTTCGACAAACATCACCGTGGGGCTCACACAGCTCGACCTCAGGGGAAATTCCCATGAGGTCAACCGCATGGAATATATATATGTGTGTTGGCACTATGCTAGCGGTTGGATGGATGGTGAAAGTTTTAAAAGAACGGTGAGATTCTATAAGAAGAAAAGTGAGATTTTATAGGAGAGTGGAGAAATAAAACCGGAGAAATCGGCTCTCTCTCTCATATATTTCCTGCGAGTCTCCCACATGAAGGTCTTGCCCTACAAACCTAGGTGGGGCCTACCATGGAATTTTATAAGAAATCCACCTTGTCCATCCATTTTTCTCATATCATTTTAAGATATGATCCAAAAAATGAGTCAGGTCCAGGGTCAGGTGGACCACAAATTGGGGATTGAACGTCCACCATTAAAAACTTCTTAGGAGATGAAGAAGTTTCGGATCAATCTAATATTTGTATTTTCACTTCATCCAGGTCTGCATGACCTTTTGAATAGGTTGGATGGTATATATATATATATATATATATATATATATATATATATATATATATATATATATATATATATATATAATAACATCACGGTGGCCCTTAAAAGGGCTTCAATAGTGGGTGTCATTATCACTGCAGCTTTCTTTAGTGTGGTCCACAGGACCTGCTTCATTTTAGGTTCATACCTTAAAATGATACAAGAAAAGCAAGGAATGACGTGGATAAAACACTTACATCCTGTTGGGGCTCACAAAGCCCTGCCCAGACGGATTACCATCCGGGTGAGGGTAGACGCAATCCACGTCCTCTCTCTTTTGAGATAGTGCGAACAGGCGGAAACGGATTGGCTACTCCCCTTGCCACTAACTCGTTGGTTGTGGTCGGTACTCTATGGGCCCCACCATGATGTATATGTTTCATCCATGTCATTCATTCATTTTTACATATCACGTTATGGTTTTATGCCAAAAATAAAATGGATATAAATATCAGGTGGACCACACCACAGGAAAACAATAGTGATTGGATATCCACCATTAAAATCCTCCTTAGCCCATTGTACTGTTTATGTAACATCCAATCTGTTGATTAGGTCATACAGATATAGATGAAGTGAAAAAACAAATATCATCTTGATCCAAAACTTTTTTGGCTCCCAAAATGTTTTTAATGGTCAACATTCAATCAAAACTATTTCCTATAATGTGGTCCACTTGAGATTGGGATATACCTTACTTTTGGTCTCATACTTGAAAATGATCTAGAAAAATAGATGGACGGCATGGATGAAACATATACATCATTGTAGGGCCCACCTGTTTCCGGAAACGGGCCCTGTTTGACGAAAGCAGACTGTGCAGTAACTCACTACGCTTATCGTACTGAGTAAACTCTGTGAGGTCCACCATGATTTGTGTATCTCATCTGCTCGGTCCATCAATTTTAAAATATAATTTTAGAGCCTCAGCCCGAAAATTAATCATATAGAATGTTCAAATGGACCACACCATATGAAACAGTTGAATTGAACGTCTACTGTTGAAAAATTCTTGGAGGCCACGGAAGTTTTAGATCAAGCTTATATTTGTTTTTTCTCTTCATCCATGTCTATATGATCTTATGAACCGATTGGATGACAAATAAACATCACTATAGGGCCTAGCAAGATTTCAATGGTTGAAATCATTATTCCCACTGTTTCCTGTGATCAACTTGGGACTTGGATTTGGTTCAATTTTAGGCTCAACTCCTTAAATGATATGGAAGAACAGATGGACGGGTGAATTTCTGAAAAATCCCACAGTAGGCCCCACTTAGGTTTCCATAGCAATACTTCATGCTAAAAGCTTTTGCAGGAAATACACGGAGTCATAATTTAATATCCGGTTTCATCAGTTTTGTTTCTCCAGTCATCTTATAAAATCTCACAGTTGGTTTGGAATTTTCAACATCCAACCCTAATGTGTTGCTAGCACTGGACCTCATGGAAAGGTACTATTCAGTCGAGCGCATGGTACCTTTTCCTTATGTGTGTATGTGTATATAAAGTTAGAGACCTGTTTACATACAATATCACAGTGTAAGCAAATACCACCGGGTGTTGCATGATGAATGAATGATCTATGTAATGTGTGTTGCCATCCAACTTGTTGGGGTGTGTAATTTGTATGATGTCCAACCTATTTAACAAGGTTACCTACCGTGAGTTTGGGATGCCCCATAATGACAAGATATTGCTTATAAAAAAACAAAATAAAATTTAAAATTGCATTTTACTAAGTTTTTTTTTTGTATTTTATTTAAGAAAAAATCATTGGTTTTCTAGGCCATGTTTGATAGACGTCTAAAAATCGAAAGTACAGATATGGATGCCCATTTCAGGTCCAACACGTATTGCAGGGACCTGACCTGAACCTGGCCATTACCATCCAAACCATTCCAATGTCTCATGTGCAGTGCAGGACATCTGAGTAGTGGAAAAGGTTGGCCCTGTCATGCCTTAAAATGATGCATATTCAAAGCTCAAGTGGACCCACCCAAAAAAAAAAAAAAGGTCACACAGGTCCATTTTAGTCTGAACCAAAATCAAAATCAAGTCCATTTAAAAACTGGGTCCAAACCCAGTTGGATCAAGTTGATTTTGAGAGGACTTGGACTCGACTCGTTTAGCAACTTTTAGACCTAGAGCCGCCCCATGGATCCAATTTTTGAACATAAGCCAACTTAGGTCTAATGACCCTTGGATCGATTTGACACGTTTGCACCCTACATCTATTTAGGTAAGGTGGAAAATATGCTGGGTTGGGCTGAATTAAGATTTTGAATAGAGCCCGTACAAAAGGCCTAGCTAGGCAAATTATGGGTCTAAACCAACCCAAGTCCGGTCACTAGGCACTCAAATCTAAGGTTATCATGGGTCGGAAGTGGGCTATATGAGGGTTAACTCAGGACTGACCCAATACTAGAAGAACTATACTCAAACTCGCTTGAGCGCAAGTGGGCCAATTTTAAAGGCCAAATCTAACTTTTTGCCTTATCTGGACCTAATATGCCTTTTCTAATTTTCTTACCTTATGATATGTTGTAATTTGCAATTATAAATGTAATTAATAACATTCTCATTATAAGGTCCATAGGCCTGAGTCTAAGCTAGGCCACCTATTCCTATTTAAGATCAGGGTTGGGTTGTTCATTAGGTGTACCCCATCTCTTAGAGTTGGTGCCTGAAAAACCATCCATGCCCTAATCCACTGGCCATGTGGATGTGGGCGGATCTCAACCATTGATCTTATTGACCACTGGTCCTAGTTGGACGAATGATGTAGCCTTGGGATAAATTTAGTGTTACACTCTTATTATATATTCATTGAGTCATATGAGGTGCACGCAGTACATCCTTTGGTTCTTTGAAACTCAAGATTAAACTCAATGGTCATGGACTTGTGAGAGTTGTGATCCATGGATCTTAGTACCCAACCGTACTATGCTCATCAGGGATGCTCAGGACACATTAGTAAACATCTACCATTGAGATGTATGGTTATCTCGTGTCATTATAGACAATATCCACCGTCAGAAACCAACTTAAGAGTTTGTCATACCTTTTTCCCTTAACCTACACAATAGTGTGAGGGTGTCATGGATACGTGTTTGTAGTTTGAGCCCTTGAACACTCACATTGATGGATCGAGCTCAAGTCGATAATGAGGGAGCTCATTAGCCTGTGATTATAGGATCAATGACTCAAAGTGCATACATTAGATGATTAATTCTTAAACCTGATGAAGTATGAAAGGTCATGAATCTTGCTTGGACGGCTTTGGCTCACCCTACGAGGTCAATGCAGGCTCATTGACGGTGGATGATGTTGGGTACATCTAAGTTCATTGGTTCTTGCATGGGTGAATAAGGGATCCACTAGTTTTATCATGGGATATTTTTGGAGGCAACATCTGATTAGATCAAGAATCATCAAGTAGTTTTTTCATTGGGTCCAACACTTGAAAGGCTTTAATAGGCTTTTAAACGGGTTTCAATCGTTAAATATTTCTTTTTACTGTTAAAACTACTTCGATCGCAATTAATGATGTTCCGATAGGTTGAACCTGATGGTCCATTTTATTATTGGCAAGAGACATAAAGCATAGGTGGATGTACTTAGTAGTGAAGGATTAGATTATGCCTGGGTATGATAGACGTGGATTGATAAACTTTCTTGGTAGTAAGGTACACAAAAGTCTATAAGAAAGAGGAGCATCATATTGAGTTCTCCTTTTTAAATCCTAACCACTCCTTATAAATATCCATTGCAGCAAGGATGGGAGAGACATATCTCACAGAGAACCCGTGGACGTCCCCACCTCCTTGGGATGCCCAACTATAAAGAGAGTACTGAGAGTGGGAAGGAAAGGAGAATGTGGACATCCATAGCCTCCACCACTATACTTGTGCATGCCTATGCGTAAAAGGCCTACTATTTGTACGGCTTTGGTCATTCCTTGGCCCTTATTACAGAAATTAATCGGTTTCTTACTGTCTTAAACTTAAATTAGATCGAGGAAGACTCTAATTTAAGAGAGCGGCATCATCGACACTTTATCACAAATGATGAATTCATGAGCAATCTGCTCAGGTACATTCTCCACTTCTCACATTCGTTCTAATCTAAACTTGAAACCGACGATTAAACTGCATATAATATTCTACTTATGATTGTAGACTAGTGACCCAATACCACCATCATTATCATGCATCATATATCACAAAAATACCTTTAAAATCCAAAATGACTAGCGGTGAGTAGAGATGTGAACAAGTCGAGTTAGCTCAATTAGCTTACTCAACTTAACTCGCCTCAGCTCGAAATTGAATTTGGACTGAGTTGAGCTGGTTTTTAGAGCTCGAAAAAATTTCGAGCCGAGTTTGAGCTTGCTCGAGCTCGACTCAACTCGGATTGAACATCAACTCGAATCGACTCGAATCGAATCAGCTCGGTGACTCGGTTATTTTGATATTAATGCTACTCGAGTGTTTGTTTGATGAAATAACTTAACAAAGTATGATTACCCTCATATCTTAATTTTGATGTTGCTCACCAAGTGTTTGATGAAATACATGTAAAGTGTTGTTATTGTTTTACATGTTATTAGAAACTGAATACACATTGTACATGTTTGAAAAAATGTCACACAGGCTTGAACTCGACTTGATTTGGCCCGAGTGCTGACCGAACCAAGCCAAGATGGCCAGACATGCTCGAGGACCGAGCCAAGCCAAGTTTGAGCTCGGGTTAGCTACTAGTTGAGTCGAGCCGAGCTATGCCAAGCGACTCGGTTCAACTCGCTCTGGGATATGCTCGGGTAGTTCCAGTGGTCTCTGACCCACAACCTCGCCTGATTTTTATTTTTTTTACTTTTTTAAAGGGCTTAAACTTTAGGCCAAGCCCAGGCCCTTAGCCCTAGTATTCGTGCCCAAGCCGGGCCCGAAGAAGGTGAGACCCAAAAAGTGCAGCAGCCCGCCTAGGCCTGCTCCAATGGCAGCCCTACTTTCAAAGGTGGTCCACCTGAGATTTGTATCCGCTTCATTCTTCAGATCATTCCCTAAAATAAGGTGGCAAAATGGATGGACGGCGTGGACATAAAACACATATATCGAGCTGGGCCCCATAGTCAGGGTCGGACCCACTTGGCTGGATCCAGGGTCGCAGCTAATCGGCGTCCCACATCATTTCCCTCCTATAAATCCTACGCATTTTGAACTTTCAGCTTGTTTGGCAATATCTTCATTTCCCTCGGGAGATCTCTCTCATGGCAATATCCTCAATGGCCCTCGCCCTTTCTTATCTCCACCGTCCATCTCCTCATCCATCTCCATCGCCGTTCATCTCTCCCAAAATCCCCCCCTTCTTCAGAACCTCCTCCCCTCTTCTCTCTCAACCCCCCGCCAGAAAGAGTCCCACCACAAGAGCTCTCAGAGGCTGGCGAGAATACGAGGAAGCCGTCAAAGACAAGGACCTCGCCCGAGCCCTCCGCTTCTTGAAATCCATCGAATCCCTTCCTCTCCAATCCTCTCCCCACGACGGCAGCAGTGGCGGTCTGTTGCAGCTGCAGCGGCCGGAGAGGGACTGGGAAGTGCTCGATGCTTGCTTGAATGCCGACGACATGAAGCTTGTCGGCAGCACCTACAAGTTCCTCCACGACCGGGGCTTCCTCCCTAATTTTGGGAAGTGCAAAAACATCGGTAATTCTGTGAATATTTTAATTTTGGGGTCTTGAAATCTGTTGGAATTGTTTGATTCTGGCGATTTGTATGGTAATTTGATGATTTTGTGGGGATTATTATATGAATTTTGAGATGGGTATTCTGGTTTATGTTCTCATCATGCTTTTTTTTTTTTTTGTTGTGGATCGAATGGAGTGATTGAAATGAAAAACTGGTGCTATTTTTGGATTCTTTATGCGAATGCTGAGGCGGGTTTCTGAGACTACTTTCTTTTGCATATTTGAGGGCCAGGAGTTGGACTAATTTGAACGAGAACTTGTTTATGTGATTGTAGAAATGTTGAAATGCAAATGATTTGAATAGAAGCTAGACATTTTTATTAGTATCTGGATGATTATTTACTTGGGTTTTAGGAAATTTTAAGGGGTTGTTTGGCTCTCTGGAATCAAAAGGGCCTAAGCGGTCCTTTGGCAACCTTGAGTAAGAGATTCTGTTACTCGTATTTGGGTACTGGGAATGTAATTCCGTGGAATTCAGAAACTGTGTTTGGATAGTGGGAAAGAAGGGGGGCTGTGCAGGCCTATTTATTATATTATATATATAAAAAAAAAAAAAAAAAAAAAAAAAAAAAACACTAAAAAAGTGATTGTTGGGAGAGAATCCATTTCCCTGGAATTTGCAAACTAGCCTTTTGATAGGGCCTCAAATATTGGAATTTGCCCCTACTTAAGGGCCTGTTTGCATCAAAAGTTAAGCCTCTATAGCCCAGCTAGTTTGGTCTGTCCTGGTCTTGTCTGGCTAGGCCAATGCTGTTCTGACCAGGCCAGTTTGCTGTTTGTTGGAACCTATCTAGTATAGCAAAAAAAAAAAAGCCTACTTGTTGTTTGTTGAAGTCTATCTAGATCTTATTTTATCCTTCAAAACACTAGGAGCTCTGTGGGACCTATCGGGCTGTCAGAGTGGAATTCACTTTGTACATCAAGCTTCTCCCCTCTATCCACTTTATAATAAAAAATAAAAAATCAACTCAATAAAAAACTTAGTTAGGCCCATGGTGTGCCGTAAAGGCTGTTATGTAAAGGTAACGGTAACAACCGCTACACGTTACAGGGTTGTAATGGCCATAATAGCCGTTATATAAAAAAAAAAAAAAAAAAAAAGAGCCCCATAACCGTCGTTAACGGCCCGTTACGCCCCCTATAAAGGCCGTAACAGCCCCACAATGGTTTATTACAGGGTAGATATGGGTTTTTCATTTTTATTTCAATGTTACGGGCCAGATACAAGGTTTTTTTTTTTTTTTTTATGTTTTTTCTTTCAATAAAAAAGAGGCCGTAATGGCTGTTACGGGGGCCATAACAGCCGTTACAACTCGTATCGTAAATGTCACGGTGGTGGCCGTTATGGGCACCATTACCGTTATGGATAAAGTGCTGGATAAAGTGCTGGAGAGGATGGAACGTGAACCCAATTATTGACCATATTGATAAACTGAGAAGGGGCTTTCTATGGCAAGGAGGGGCTTTCAAAGGCGGATTCCATCTTCTTTGTTGGAAAGAAGTGTGCCGACCTTTCAATTGGGGGGATCAAGTGCCTAGATTTTGTTAATGTGGCTCTGCTAGGTAAATGAGTTTGGCTATTCGGGGTGGAGTCCTCAGGTTTTTGGAGGCAAATTGTTGTGGTTAAATATGGCACCAACCCTCATGGTTGGCGGACCAAGGACTCTTCCCTTTAATGGACCTCTTTTCTGTGGAAGGCGATAGCTTGGATTGTTCGAAAGTTCTTTTTAGGTTTTAGCTATGTTGTTGGGGAGGGGTCTAGGATGAGGTTTTGGGTTAATATTTGGTGAGGGGAGTCGAGTTCAGATATTCTTTCCCTGTTTTGGTTAGTCTTTGCCCTGTGGCAAACATTGCAGTTGCTAGTTGTTTCTCTCAGAATGATTCGGGAGGTGTCTGGGCTCCCCCTTATAGGAGGGATCTTTATGATAATGAGTATGAGGATCTGTCGTGTCTCTTTCTTGCTTGCAGAGGATCTTGGCTTCTCCAAGTGTTGAAGGCTCGCTTGTTTGTTGCACTGAAAGCTCTGGTAGATTCTTTGCCTGGTCCTTGCATCAACTTCTTTCTCATCCTATCCAAAGGGATGACTGGCATTGCACTTCGTAGTTTGGCCGTATGGGTCTCCTCCCAAAGTTTTAGCGTTTGCCTAGCTCATAAGAAGAAACATAATCCTTACTACGAACAACCTTCAGAAGCGTTTGATGATTCTCCCTAATGTGTGTTTATTATGTTTGAGTGCCAAGGAATCTGTCGGTCATCTTTATATCCACTACTCCTCTAGAGTGGTTTGATTGGTATTCTTCGATCGACGAGAGTTAGTTGGGTGATGCCTAGTTCTATTAATTGTCTTTTTAGATCTTGGCATGATGGAGGACGTTCGCTCGGCCGTAGCAAATGGAGGTTGGCTTTGCTTGCACTGTTGTGGGCTGGTTGGAAAGAAGCAATCGTTGCTTCCATAACCGGGGGTGTTCTTTAGGCAGGGTGCTCAATCAGGATCTTTTGTGTATTTTAAAATGGGCGGGTTGAATCCCTCTTTTTGGTTTCTTGTGCAGGGTTTTGGTTGATTTCCTATTTCTTTCCTTTTGCTTCTTCCTTTTTTCTTTGTTTTCTTTATTGTTGTTATGTTTTCTTTTTGGCTGTTTGGCTCTAATAATATTGCTTCATCCTTTTAAAAAAGGGTAAAGCCTTAAAATCGAGTGTTGTGGCCCACCCAAGTTTTCAATCATCAAAATATTTGGTATGTCACTTCATCTTGGTGGGAGGAACCTAATCGTGAGTTGGGTTCATTTTAGGCAATCTTATGGGCCCCACGCACAATGTTTGGTGTGTCTCCATCCCCATCGTTGCCTGTCATGTGTCCCTTTCAAGCTGTGAATCGGACTGATATTTGATTCGAGGGCCTAAAATCATGATTCGAATGTGATTGATGAATGAGATCTCACCACACATGGGTAGATAGAGGGAGGGAAATAGAGAAAGGGAGAGAATGTTGTCTGGGTTTGCTAGGAACCTAAATCCTTGTAGAGACAAGGAGGACCTGGCTAATTCTCCAAAAGAGATACAAGTTGTCCCCAATTTTCTCGAGATTCTAGCCATGATAATGTCTTCAACTTTTCTTGTTAGTGAACTTTTCCCCTAAACGTCTCTCTAAGATTCATCACTGAGGTCATGGGTTCAAGTGCCCATTGTGGTGTGTGTGGGCATGAGCATGTGTAAAAAAAAGTCAGTGTTCAACACCAAAGAATTTGTTTCTAGGAAACGAAATTCTTGAGAAAGAGCTTTGTTCCTTATGGTTGGGTATTGGGAATGTAATTTTGTGGAATCCAGAAATTGTGTTTAGGTGCTAGGAAAGAATTGATATGAATTCTACTTGGTAGTTAATATTTATAAAAATAAAAAATGAAAAATGAAAAATGTGACTATTGGGAAGGAATCCATTTCCTAGGAATTTGCCGGCCAACCTCTAACAAGGAGCAAAACACAAAAGATGGGATTGTTTTCTAACTGGAAACTGTTTCTAAGTTTTCCCAGGGTCCCAAAGTAGGAATTTACCCCTACGTATGGATTTCATTTCTAGTTACTTTTTCAGGTAGCCCAGCAACCCCTAAACGACCATTGGGATGGGTTTTTCATTGGGTTCCAAGGTTCACGTTCTCAGAACTTTGAAATTCATTAACTTGAACGAAAATTTGGATGCTTCCGTGAGTATTACAAACTTGAAATACAAAAAAAAAAAAAAAAAAAAAAGCGATTGGAAACTCAGCAATTGTATGATTATTTGCGCGATCGATGAGTAGCACTTTGTGATTATTTTTACATGAATTTAGGAATATTTGTTAGTAATTACATCATAGGGATCGCTCGCTTTCTCGTCTCATTTTCCTCCATTATTTTGTTCTCTTTCTGTTGGTTCCGCGACCCAAGAATACATACAAAAAGGCAGTAGATTGGGGAACTTAAATGGGAGTTTATAAAATAAAGAGAAGAACACGTTTGATAGATCATGGGATAAGATTCAAATAAACCGATGGTGGATTTTTCATGGAAGGATTTGCCATTTCCTATATAAACCCAACAAATGGGCTGATAGAAGGCATCATGCTCCTTAGCATAAAATCAAGGGGATTAAGCAATCTCAACACAAAGATGAAATCATTTCGTCAGGATCATGCCCCTTAGCATAAAATCATGTAAACTAAAAAATGGAGGACCTAGTGATATGAGGATATCCTATATCAAGCATAAGTCAGTCCACAATCAAGTTTGGATCCGATTCTCTTGACTAGCCATCCCTCTTTTCCATTCAAACCAAAAGGGAATATCTAGAGAAGAACGAAAGAGATGAAGAAGAGATGAGTTCGAGAAAAAAAAGTTCGAATTCTAGGGCATCAAAGAAAAGAAGACGGTTGATTCTTACCTTTTCTTACACCTCGAAGATTTAGAAATAAGGAAAACCTAAAACCGGGGTAGAATCCTCAACACCCAAGGGTCAATCCTGAAACCCTAATCTCTTTAGTAAAAGAGGAAGAAAGCATATGAATTCTCATTCATTCAATAATAAAATGGGGTTTCTCACATAGTCACATTGTATATATAAGCCACGGAAAAAACAAAAAGTGCACTAAAGCTCTTGAAAACAAGAAAAAAGAACAAAAAGATGCCTAAAACTAAAACACCCGCGCGACAGGGTGTCAAATCCGCCCCATGGGCCTGCGGTCAGGGTACGGTCATGCTGCTTCTGCACTCGTAGCGCATCAGAAAATGGGTCTGATGGACCTGGCATCCATCCACATCAACTCCTCCGCTTCGGTACTCTGTCGGCGATGCCTCCTCCTCTGTTACACTCTAAAGGGTACACCACTGATGTCCGCATCAATGTGCACCAAGAAAAGTAATCCATGTCATTATATTGGCAATTGAGAACTTTTATAAGGTGTGCATATTGTGCTAATGTTGAAGGATTTTGTCTTTCCTTTATGTTTTGTGTTCAAGAACTTTACCTCAAAAAACATTAAAGAGTCCTTTAATAATTTTACTTTTTGGCTGTACAATCACATTAGAAAAACTAGAATTTAATTCTATTGACCAAAGAAAAAGATATTGTCATGTCTTTGTTTTGTGTTTCTGAATATCAAATCCCCCAAATCTCACCCCCTCAAAAGACAACAAAGATAATTTTTAATGGGGGAGGATCTCTCTCTCTCTCTCTCTCTCTCTCTCTCTCTCTCTCTCAAAAGACAATAAGGAGGATTTTTAAGGGAGGAGGGCCTTTTACATGTTTTAAAACCAAAAGGGTAAAAAACAAGAAGAAAAAATATATAAAAATTGGAATAAATTGATTTTTTATCTAAAATTGGGCCCCATTATGCAGTCCATATTTATCTTACGATTTGTACAATTCAATACGGCAATCATGTGATTCAATATTTGGGATTTGCAATTTGAACCTATGATTCATATCATGTGGTGTGCAATATGATATAAATCGTAAGATTCACCTCAGAAATAGCTCAATTTTGACAACAACGAATGTAACAATATGATCCAAAATGGCAGTAAGCAATGCATGAAGAAATTTCTGCCCACAAAAGCAAAAATACTCGGGATCATGGTGTGCCATAACGGCCGTTACGTAAAGGTAATGGCCGTTACATGTTATGGGTAGTAATGGCCGTATAGGCCGTTGTGGAAAAAAATTACCCATAACTGCTGTTACGGCCCCCATAATGGGGTAGATACAGGTCTTTCTTTTCTTTTTCTTTTTTTCAATGAAAAAAGAGACTTTAATGGCTGTTACGGCCTATATCATAAAGGTAACAATGGTGGCCTTTACGGCTACTGTTGCTGTTGCCGTTATGGAATACCTTGCTTGGGATCTAGTGCTGGTTGTTGCTGGGTTTACAAGATGAAATTCATGTTGAGCAGTATAGATCCCTAAAGGGCTAATGTTCCCAAACAAATCTAAGCAGGATTATGGTGTAGCTCGGTAGGTGGAATGGTCATCGAAATGAAATTGTTTATGTCACTTAATATAATTACCTTGATATGGCAATTTCGTTTATGCCATTTATTGAAGTTCTTTATCATCTTCGTTTTCCATCTTTATTTCTTTAAATCTCTTATCTTTTCATTTCCTCATTTGTAGTTTTAGAAGGACCTAGAGATGTGACACCAACAGTTTTGAAGTCTTCAACTGGTTTGGAAGGTGCAGTTCCTCCTTCCTTCCAAATCTGAAAGAGTTCCAAGGAATTTAATGGCATTTCTTGATACAACACTCCCAAAGTTGTGCATGCTCTCATGTGGTTGAATCCAGGTCAAATGTTTCATGTGGTTTCTTTTGCAGCTTCCAAGCTTTCACCAAAGAAGTGGGGTCTTTCTGGAAGCTCTAGTGCCGTCTTAGCTGCTTTTCTTGGTGGAGTGTCCTTTCTACTCTCTCAAGGAATAGACATAAGACCCAATCTAGCTGCCATATTGGGGCTAGCTATGCTAGACGCAATTTTCCTAGGTGGCAGCTGTCTTGCTCAGATCTCATGTTTATGGCCTCCATACAGGCGTCGGATTCTTGTTCATGAAGCGGGGCATCTTCTTACTGGTAATTTCTGTTTCGTATAGAAATAGTTCATTGTCCACAGGTATGTCTTTTGTATTCTACATTTATAGTGGAAAGCGGGATGTTGGAGTAGCCACATATTGCATTTAACTTGTGATTTTTCACAGATGCATGGATTGCTCAAGGTAGTATTTCTTGGAAAACTTTCTGTTTGTTTTTTTTTATTATTTATTTTATTTTAATTTTTAATTTTTTACATATTTAAAATTAATCTTAAATTTTGAGCTATCATTATGTGGATGCGCTGTGAATACTTTGGAACCTATCCCTGATTTGTCTTATGAGTGTTACTCTCACCATTGGCCGATATGTACCAGCATCGTCCATGAATGATACTGCTGTATCAGCCCAATACAGCCCGATATAGGGGCAACACGGGGTGGTATGGCCCTGTAATGGCCATGAACTAATTCCATATGCAAAAACCGATTTGCAAACCATGGATGTGATTGAATCAAATATGTAGTTAAATAAAGCGGAAATGACCATCTTGTAAATAGCTTACCTATATCCGTGTTGACAGTAGCCCTCAATTTGCACTTGCATCTTCCAAGTTCAAGTTGAAAGTAATGCAATTGCAATTTGAAGTATGTGAATGATAAGGGAAATGCAATTTGTAGATTTTCACTGTAATGAACTAGCTATTGCAATTCTCAATAGCACATATGAATGCAGTCTTGTAACTAAATGCATCCTTATTTGAAATTCTTGATGATATGGCATCTCAATGGTTTTGCTTGCCAGGAGGATTCTATTTTTTTTTCTTTTCTTTTTCTTTTCAGTTTTTCCATGTTCTTGCATATGATTTTCTGCATTTTTTTGATTTTCCAGCGTACCTTATGGGTTGCCCGGTTCGTGGAGTAATTTTAGACCCGATTGTAGCTATGCAAATGGGAATCCAGGGGCAGGTAATTCTATGAGCTCTCATAGTCTTCCCATAAAATGTCTCCACGGAACCTTCTCTTTTGTAATGTGCGTAGTACCAAATAGATCCAACTTTGTAATTTCACTTGTTCAACAATGGGTACTTCTAACCATTCAGAAAAAAAAAAAAAAAAAAGGTAATTCACGTGCTCATGACTGGGGCTGTCAATTGGCAAGGCCTGGCCCAAGCCAACTAAAAAATTTGAACAGGGCCAGCCTGATAGGCCTGGCCTGACCTGACCAGTTCAAATCCAGGCTGAAGATAACTCCATGCCCGACCTGTTGACACCGGTACTCATGACATGCCTCTGTGGAACCTTTCTTTCGTAGTTTGTACCAAATAGATCCGAACGTCATTTTCACTTTTTTAACTAGGTCTTTGTTTTCTTTTCTTTCCTGTGTGAAACCAGAAGTATTGGGTACCAAAAGAGAGGTGCTTCTACCCTCCCTTCAATAATGCTTATGACCTACTTGAAGGAATGAAAATGGGCACCTGAGGGTCTTCTACAGTTTCTGATGTACTAGTAATTTTCATGGAATACTTGTAATGAATTGTGTATGCTTCACAAAATTCATCATCATCATAGCCTGTCCCATCTATTTGGGTCCCGTTTTATGAATCTTGTTTGGCCATCTTCGGCAAGTTAACAAGCCTTCACATCCCCATTGTTCCTTTTCTATAATGAAAAACCATCCCCATCGTATTCCAAATCTGTTCCTTTTCTTCTGACAAGAAATCATCAACATTTCACTAACTTTAAAAAGGTTGGGACTTGGAGTTGATTTTAGTCCTTTGCATATAATCTTGTACTTGAGAGAGTCCGCAATCAAATCCTTGCCCTGATCTGTACTGGAAGTCTAGATTGGAAGTTATTGATTGGGTTTTGATCCTCAAGATTTCTACTAGCATTCCTATTGTATGTTTTGATTCTTTTCGGTCTTTATTTGTTATAATTCCTGGAATGTAGATTGCTCATCTTTGCCTTTTTTTTCTCATTTTTCTAATGAAGTTATGCTGTCTTTCCAAAAGAAAAAATAAAAAAAAATAAAATAAAAAAATTGTACTCGTTCATTGGCTCCACACACAATCTGTTTGAAGAGGAATTTTGGTCATGATGCACTTAGACACGAAGTGTGATGATGCATGCATTCCGTACAAAACGGCTTCCATGGTTTGGTGATAGATGTTGCTAACCAAATGGGGCTACCGTGGATGTCCGGTTGGCAACAATCTTCAGATTGGAAAATCCAAACCCATTGATCAATGGCACAAATTGGCAATTAGGAAAGAAGTTAGGGTTGAGAAAAGGCCAAAGATTGGATAACTAGGGATTTCCAACTTGACATCTTTGGTGCATCCCCTATCCAGGCTAAGGCTAAATACCATCATATCAATGGTATGGATCATTGAACCACGGCCCTACTCGTATAGAATAGGCACACAAGGACACCATTCATGTCCTAGTGTGCAGGTTGTCAATAATTCTTCTTTATCGAACCCTGGGTTAAGTTAGCAAAACAATTTGCTTTAGGGAATCTCTTGACAAACAATTTAAACTAATGTCCAACCTTTATAATTTTTCCTACTATAGTTGCATTCCAAATG